>MJUT01013070.1:220976-232393 GCA_002080005.1 Gigantidas platifrons
AGCCAGGATCTGTATACTGATTTAACCACGTAATATTACTGTACCTGTCTCAAGCCAGGATCTGTATACTGATTTAACCATGTAATATTACTGTACCTGTCTCTAGCCAGGATCTGTATACTGATTTAACCATGTAATATTACTGTACCTGTCTCAAGCCAGGATCTGTATACTGATTTAACCATGTAATATTACTGTACCTGTCTCAAGCCAGGATCTGTATACTGATTTAACCATGTAATATTACTGTACCTGTCTCAAGCCAGGATCTGTATATCCAACATCATATGTCGTGGGCCTCTTGTTCTTGAGGCTTTTTTGTGTTCAATAAGTTGGGATGTGATTGTTCGTTTTGTTGATAATGATGGATATGGTTGAAAACCAGTGCTTAACCTTTGTATTCATAATTATATCAATTAAGTTGTTTGTTAAATTTGTACCTTTCATCGTCATGTTATTAAATCAATGAGGGATATACCTACAATTTTATTAAATTTTTATTATTGAGATCAACTGTTAATTTCACTTTTGCAATTTTCAGGTAAAGCACAAAAAGGCGTTTGAAATTGAAATAATCAATGTAATTGTTATACAGCTATTGATATTTTACACATAAATAATTGTGAAAGCCAATGGAAGGCATGTCAAAAAACGCAATTATAACTATACAACTTCTACATCAAAGAAATAATACTGATAATGAACTACTACTAATCAATATCAAATTATTAAAACAGTTGATGACTTTTCCCCAAATCACAAAATTGAAAAGTATTAGAGTAAACTACGTATAATTGGAGCTTGATCAACGATCTATTATAAGTATACAAATAGGTAATGTCATATGTACTCTTGAAATCCTTTCTTTCATCTTTTGACTTGCTGACTTTGTTTTTTATTTTGTTGTTAGAATAAAAACATTGAAATTTAAGAGGAGTTTGAAGATACCAAAGGAGCAATCAGAATCCGTATATCAAAGAAGAACAGACAACACAATGACCATAAGATACCAAAGGGGCAATCAGAATCCGTATATCGAAGAAGAACAGACAACACAATGGCCAAAAGACACCAAAGGGGTAATCAGAATCAGTGTATCGAAGAAGAACAGACAACACAATGGCCATAAGATACCAAAGGGGCAATCTTAATCCGTATATCGAAGAAGAACAGACAACACAATGGCCATAAGATACCAAAGGGGCAATCCGAATCCGTATATCGAAGAAGAACAGACAACACAATGGCCATAATATACCAAAGGGGCAATCTGAATCCGTATATCGAAGAAGAACAGACAACACAATGGCCATAAGATACCAAAGGGGCAATCCGAATCCGTATATCGAAGAAGAACAGAAAACACAATGGCCATAAGACACCAAAGGGGCAATCCGCATCCGTATATCGAAGAAGAACAGACAACACAATGGCCATAAGATACCAAAGGGGCAATCCGAATCCGTATATCGAAGAAGAACAGACAACACAATGGCCATAAGATACCAAAGGGGCAATTAGAATCCGTATATCGAAGAAGAACAGACAACACAATGGCCATAATATACCAAAGGGGCAATCCGAATCCGTATATCGAAGAAGAACAGACAACACAATGGCCATAAGATACCAAAGGGGCAATCAGAATCCGTATATCGAAGAAGAACAGACAACACAATGACCATAAGATACCAAAGGGGCAATCCGAATCCGTATATCGAAGAAGAACAGACAACACAATGGCCATAAGATACCAAAGGGGCAATCAGAATCCGTATATCGAAGAAGAACAGACAACACAATGGCCATAAAATACCAAAGGGGCAATCAGAATCCGTATATCGAAGAAGAACAGACAACACAATGGCCAAAAAGACAAACAACGATCTACAAAAGATACACATAATACTAAAGCTTAAAATAACGAATATTATGTTAATAGATTGTTAAAGTACGAAATGGATTTAAACAATGGTTCAGCAAATATACAAAACAGAAAAGGACAAACAATGGTTCACAGAAACACTACACAGAAAGCTAACGACTGAGCAACACGAACTGCAGTACAATAAAACAGGGGGTGAAGTCAGGTGCACTGGAATGATAAACAATTATTGCTCCGTCGTGTAACTCTTGATATCTCAAGAACGATGACAGGACGGTGTGTTTGTGACTACGACTACCGAAACATATACGCTGACACATATTCCGCAACTGTTAACCAAGTCAATCTGACGACCTTAAAACTTTCAAAGTTATGAATTCAACATAACCACTGGGAACACTTTGTTCAGCAGTGTCGTTTCACTTGGCGTCCGTCGTCTGTCGTTCGTTATCCGTTGTCCGTTAACTTTTCACATTTTAATCTCCTCTGAAACCCCTTAGCCAAATGAGCTGACACTAGGTAGGAGGTATCTATAGACGGTTCTATATAAAGAATGCTAATTTTGTCCTGATCCATTAACAAGCATGGCCACCACAGGCAATTCTTGTTTCTGATTGGCCGATCTTAAAAAAAAATCTTCTACTCTGAAACCGCTTGGCCAAATAAACCGAAACCTGGTAGGCAGCATTTATGGAAGGTCTTCTATAAAGATTGCTCATTTCGTCCCGATCCACTCACAAGCATAGCCGCTACGGCCAATTCTTGTTTCTCATTGCTTGATTTCTAAAAAATCTTTTACTCTGAAACCGCTTTGCCAAATCAATGAACATTTGGTAAGAAGCATCCTTGGAAGGTCCTGTATACAGATTGCTCATTAAGTTTCGATCCGTTAACAAACATGGCCCCCACAGGCATTTCTTTTTTCTGATTGGTTGATTTCTAAAAAAAAAATCCGTATAGCCAAATGAATCGAAAATCTTCTATTCTGAAACTGCTTTGCCAAATCAATGAAAATTTCGTAAGGAGCATCCTTGGAAGATCCTGTATAAAGATTGCTAATTTAGTTCCGTTTCGTTAACACACATGGCCACAGGCAATTCTTGTTTCTGATTGGTTGATTTCTACAAAATCTTCTCCTCCGAAACAGCTTAGCCAAATGAACCGACATTTTGTAGGAAACATTCTTGGAAGGTCCTCTATAAAAATTGCCAATTTCTGCCTGATTCGTTAGCAAACATGGCCGCCACAGGTAATTTTTGTTTCTGATTGGTTGATTTCTAAACATATATTCCTCTGAAACCTCTTGGCGAAATGAACCGAAACCTGGTAGGAACTATCTATAGAAGGAAGGTCATCTACAAAGATTGCTCTTTTCGTCCCGATCCGTTAACAAACATGACCACCACAGGCAATTTTGTTTCTGATCGGTCGATTTCTAAAAAAAAATCTTCTCCTCTAAAATCGCTTGGCTAAATGAACCGACACTTGATAGGAAGCATGTATGGACAGTCTTTTATAGAGATTGATCCTTTCTTTTTGATTCGTTCACAAACATGGCCGCCACAGGCAATTCGTGTTTTTCATTGGTCGATTTTCCTCTGAAACTGAGTAGCCAAATGAATCGACATTTGGTAGGAAGCACCTATTGAAGGTTCTGTATTAAATTTCCACAAAGTAGAATGAAAGGTGAGCAACACTGAGTCTCTAGTTTGTTTTGTTGTTTTTTGTTTTGTTTTGATTTTTTTTTTCTGTGCCTTGTGTCCAATGTGCTATTGTAGCTGTGTTGTTCGTTTTTGGTTATCTCCTTCGATCTTCTCTAGCAATTATGTGGTAAACACAATTATCCTTTTTAGTACCCGCCACATATGCAGTATCGAGTAAAACATAAAATTTGTATTCTGTTTCATTCCAATTTGTTAATAGAAAAACACATACAACACGAACACAGATAATAACCTAAAGATAACGTTATAAATTCCAGTATTAATATTTCAAAGATAAAAATTGTCGTACAAATCAAACCAAAGCCAGATAAGTAAAAAACAAGTAATTAAAAATATATCACCACGACATCAAAGATATTTACTAGTAATCAATACATACTAAACAACTTATTAAATCTATAGCTGACTTTGTTAAAAACAACATATCGACATCAAAAATCAATCATATTAACCGCAGCATGGGTATTTATTTTTTGTGCGAAATTAATTTAAAATCCAACATCGCATGTTACGACGCAAATATACCAATAAGTTTTAAATACGTTATTGTGTGTGTGTTTTACTTTATAAAATAAGAGTATGTTGGTATTTTTAAATATGTTATTGTGTGTGTATTTTATAAAATAAGCATGTTGGTATTTTTTATTTTATAAAATAAGAACATGTTGGTATTTTTTTACTTTATAAAATAAGAGCATGTTGGTATTTTTTACTTTATAAAATAAGAGCATGTTGGTATTTTTTATTTTATAAAATAAGAGCATGTTGGTATTTTTTACTTTATAAAATAAGAGCATGTTGGTATTTTTTACTTTATAAAATAAGAACATGTTGGTATTTTTTATTGTAATTTGTACTCTTGTTTATAACATCAAACATAGATAATCAATATAATTTAGCAGTACACAGTAAGCATAATGAAGATAAATATAGCAACACAAATGAAGTATAAAATCATAGTAACAACAGGAACAAGAGATTCGATCACACATAGCGATTAGCAAATCCAATTTTGATTTTGCAACAAAATACTTATTGGGACTAAGTGTGTCACAAATGGTCCACTTCAACATTCATACATCACCACAAGTAATAAGGTCATTGGTTATAACTAAGTCACATAATATACAACATACAGTTTTTGGGAGATGATGTGGTAGTTTATATTCTTGTACAAAAACAAGGCTTCATCCCTTTTGCATTACGTTATTGTACCCATTGGCATTTACCTTTTTTTTAATTTAGATATCTCAGGAATATGCAAAAAAAACAACATTGAAAAGAATTTAGGAGAAATAACCACAACCAGACACAACAAATTTCAATAAAAATCCGTATCTGCTACCAGATAATAGCATCTTCTGCTCAATGCTTGATACTCATGGTGTATAAAGGCGACACAAACATCGATAGAGGCTGAATACTCGGTAGACATGGAATTAAATAGCTTAACACATTTACAGATCCTGGATCGTATACCGGTATTTACAATACGCACGAAACGGAAAATGCAAACAAAACGAACGAAAAACGAACAAACGCTTCACACAAACGATACGAACAACGCACGATACATGAAACGAACGCACGATACACGGAACAAACGCACGATACACGAAACGAACGCACGATACACGAGCGAACGAATCATTGGAGCGTACATGTAGCCATATATAATCCAATGACAAACGATCCTGGTTCTATAGAAGTACAATATAGACACTCCGACAAAAGTTAAGCACCACCCTATATTTTTATCGATATATTTTTTTACATCAATACTGTTAAAACAATAAAATAGATATCACCATTTTTCTTACACTTCTTAAAAGACTACACCAAGGGCTCTAAAATTACCAATCTACGAAGTATTTATCATCCTGAAAGACGTGACTATGACGTGGCAAATATGGGGTTTAAAACAGGCGCTGGAAAAACGTAAAAACCAAGTTTGTCTTTGATGGAAGTTTTTAACATTGCATTAAAATGCAGAGTCTTCAGATTATAAGAACTTTTAAATCCATTTATTGTGCGTATGTGTAAGGTATAAAAATCAATAACGAGTATATCTACCGCGTTTATTGTGAAGTTCTGTAACACGCCTCGTCATGCTTCGCACAAGACGCCAAAGCCGTTCTTGGATGAACTGTTGCCACTCCTGCAAGATAGCAGTTCTTAATTCGTCAATATTTTTACATTTTGGATTGCGTTGGTTAATTTTTCGGCCAATAAAGTCTCATACATGCTCTATAAGGTTCATGTCTGGCGACATCGCAGGCCATGGAATTGACTGAATAGCCTCTTGCTGTAAAACATGTTGTACAATTCGGGCTCTATGTGGCCTAGCATTGTCGTCCATGAACATTGGCCTGTCAGCCAACGCATGATTGTCGAAATGGGGGACTATGCGTGGAGCGAGCACATTGTCACGGTATTTTTGACCTGTCACATTACCATCAAGAACGTACAAGTCCAACTTACAGTCAAAGGAAAAACAAACACAGACAGTTACAACCCACCCCCAAAAGCAGTTGTGCCCAAAATGTGGTTGTCCTGAAATGAAGTGTTTCGTTGGCGCCAAACCCTTGCACGACCGTCGGTAGGACGTAACAAAAAACGACTTTCATCAGACCAGTGGACCCGTCTCCTTGTGCGAATAGTCCACCCCAAATGATCATGTGACCAGTCAAATCTAGCGTGGCGATGACGTAATGTCAACTGTGGACATTTTATGGGTCGTCGCGCTCGCATTCCCTGATGGTGGAGGCGTCTGATTACAGTGCGTGTGCTAATGTGGCCTCCAAATGCTAAATTACCACGAAGTGCACCATCTGTACTGAACGGCCGTTGCCGCGCCCGTCTGGATATGAGCCGGTCCTCTCTCGGCGTCGTTTTGCGAGGTCTACCTGCACGTGGACGGTCAGTAACATTCCCCGTTTGACGAAAACGCTGCATCAGTCGTACAATGATGGAATTGTTAACCCTGAAGTGGTCTGCCACCCTTCCATGGCTAAAACCACCGTTATGCATGCCAACAGTTTGCCACCTTTCTGGTATGGTTAATTGTCGCCGCACCATACCAAACCAATAGAAAATGAAACTTAAAACTCTACACAAAAAAAAATCAGCTTTCGTTCGCAAACACAAATGTTGAAAAGTACACGTGGCACTTTGCACACCCTGTCATATACACATAAATAAAAATATATCAATAACCTGTTTCACAGGTAAGTATGTATGTGTCTACAGGTAACGAAAACAGCAAACCGATTTGAAATAAGTTCATTGTTAGAAAAGATATTATCGAAACAAGTCAGGTGGTGCTTAACTTTTGTCGGACTGTATAGTATCGTGTTATTATTTGAATGACTTTTGTGCAAATTGACGTGATTAACTAATCTTATATTTTATACGCAATTGATACAAAATGGATACATAATTGATAAATTAGTCGGTAAAGTAATAGGATAATACAATTTATATTAAATAGTTTATATTATCAATGTGTTTAATAATTATATTAATGATTAAATTTTAAATCTCATAGATTTGATTTCCAAATATGACTTTATATTTATATAATTATATAATTATTCAGAATTTATATTCATATAATAATTCGGATTCTGTATTGACAACCAGACATAGTTGTATCAGTTATTTTCCCGGTCAAGCTGTCCGAGAGGTGTGTGGCTTAAAAATGTCATAAATAGTATAATTGTTAATTAGAATGAAATTAAGGGTTGACATTTCACACCTGCAGTGCATGTATTTCCCAGGTGAAACTGCCAGAGGCGTTTGTTTACATACATATAGACTAAAATTGTCAACCGGTAAGATCAGGTAATTAGTTACAGGTAAGTTACAGGTAAATGAACACAAATGCCCTCGCGCTTATGATGACAGGAAGTCCCGCGCTTTTCATACACCGTTAAAATTTCAAATCCTCGCTTTTATAAAACACCCCATAAACTGACGAACGAAACGAACGATGCACGAAACGAACGAACCAATTACACGGAAAACGAAAAACGAAACGAGCGAAAAACACAAACGATACGAAATATCTGGTAACTTAAACAGGATGCAACGTGGAATAGCAGACAAATGAAGTCAACACAAATGCAACGGAAACACACACACACACACACATTGGATTGAATAGGTAATGTGTAATATTAAATTTACACTTGGCACCGCATGATATGCCTGTGGGTTACTTGTACATTTTTGTATGCAGTTTGATTATCAAATTAGCAAAGCCTGCAATATACATACACATGTTGGCTTGACACGCGTTTAGTTTCTCCTACATTTTTTTGTGGCAGAATTATACTCATGGTGCAATACAAGGTTAATAATTATTTCATCCAACCTGTCGAATGTTGCGGAACATAAAATAATAATAATAAGAATGTCATATAAAGTAAAATTTAATTCATCTTACTGGGTAGATATTTTGAGACAATGGAAAATAGTGTGAAGGGGCTTATATTCATGGGCACCAATTATCATGGTTTCCCAAAATGCGTTGATACATATGGGTTCCTGAATTCGCGATTTTAAACGTTACAGGCAACAGTCAATGGGAAATTTGTATTTCGTTGAATTTTGTTTTCGTAGTTCATGTGGATCACGAAATCATCGAAAATTAAAAACCCGCGGTTAATTATGATTTTACAGTAATCATGATGGGATAAAAATAAGATTGAGTTTATTCTACTTGTCAAAATGTAACAGACATGTAATTGTGATGACAAACAACACTATGATTGTTTTGTCATTGCCGCAAGAAGATCATCGAACCTTCATATGGTTTTGTATTCTGAATTGTGTAAAAGATTATAAACCATACATTTCAAGTACAATTCAAACCTCTAAAGTGTAATGAAATATTTCTAGAACAATGAGAAATGTGACATTGTCGTACTGGCATTTTGCTTGTGTCATATTTTAAGGTTAAAAGCGTGAAACAGAAATGGCTGTCTTAATATAGTAGTCCTTGATGATCTTCTTGTCAATAACTGTGACGTCCTGACAATACTGATGACTGTGGAGCTTTTCACAGCTTGTAGGATAAGCAGCTTGAAAATACCAAAGGTGGAATTAGAAGCCGTAGTTCTCAGAAGAGCAGACGACCAAATGAAAGGGTACAGAAGTACGACAAAAAAACTATGCAGAAAACAAAAGATTGAGCAACACAAACTCCACAAGAGGTGACAACCGAAATGGCTAAGAACGCGATTTTATTGCATATCTATTAGCAGATATCAATTGCATCTTGCTTACATTTTCTTTATGATATTTGGATTACATTGTAATATGAAAATGCAACTCCAGAAAACAAGTAAAATGTGATTCAATGATGAAAGTTAGTTGTATTTTAACTATATTCATAAGAAGAGTTTGAAGATATCAAAGGGACAATAAGAGAGTCAGCATTGTCTGCTCCCTTCATGACATCAATAATATATCCAGACGATTCATTGTACGATTTTAGCCTGAAATTTTGTGTGCATCACAATAAATAATTGATCACGTGTAACATAGAAAAACATTAGAGAAAATCGAAGGAGCAATCACGAATGAACAATCTAGAACAACTGGCAATTTTGGGTACACAAGACACAGGACGAAGATAAACAAACAATACAACACATAAAACGAAAACGATGAGCCACACAAATTAGACATAAATTCCCTTTGCAAAGTAATATCGAATTATTAAGAGAATAGGAAGCAAAATGTTGGAATAAACCTAACATCGTTTCTATGATATCATACGGAACTCATTATCCACAAAACCTTAAATTGAATAATAATGTACATTCTGACATTTTGATTTGACACCGAATGATTTGCATTATATGAGTTATACAATCTGATGTATGACTTTCAAAGGAACTCTATGTACTATCATTTGTTCATATTTGTTTTGCCGATAGCGATATAATACTAATAATAGTCGAGAGGGGATTGGGACCCCAACAACCGATTTAAGACCTGAATTTCAACAGATGTGGTGTTCTTTTTTTGTATTTTATGATTGGATGTCAAAGGTGTTCGCATTGTTGATATGTGTGGAATTATTGACCATTATTGGTTGATCTTCCGTTTCATAATATACCTTTACATGGTTGTTTGATATTTAGTTCCTCCTACATATCAAATGTATTGTGGCAGCACTGTAATACATATGACATACACAATTAGGCTTGTGTTATCTCAGCTTGTCAAATATCTTATGTCATATAATAATAATAATAATAATAATAATAGGACTTCTTATAAGAAGCAAGAATGCGTTCATTCTACTTGAGATATATGTTGTGACAAAGGATAATGCTCATGATGGGATACTAATGCCATTTAGTGTATTCTACTTGTAAAAATGTAACAGACATGTTATGATGACAAACAACATTACTGCATAAAGATCATCAATCCTTCATATATTTATTCTGAATTGTGTAAAAGATGATAAACATTACATTAAAAGTACCATTCAAACCTCTAAAGTGTAATGCAATATTTCTAGAACAATGCGAAAGGTGACATTGTCGTATTGGGATTATTGTTTTCTCATATCGTATGGTTAAAAGCGTTAAACAGAAATGACTGCCTTAATATAGTAGTCCTTGAAGATCTTCTTGTCAATTACAGTGACGTCCTGGCAATACTGATGACTGTGGAGCTTTTCATAGCTTGTAAGATAAGCAGCTGTAAAATACCAAAGGGGGTAATCAGAAGCCATTGTTCGAAGGAGAGCAAACAATACAGTGGTCAAATTAAAGGGTACAACAAATGTACAGTGGAACCTAATCCGACACATTATGGGTCCAGGGAAATGCTTCGGATTATACAGGATTTCAGAATACTCAGGTTTTATTTTAGTTAACAGACATACCTTGTAACCATCAATTGATGATCGAACAAATAATGCACAAATAATCTAAACATTGAGCAACACGAACTCCTCTAGAGATGGCAACAAAAATGATGGGCAATCCGATATCAATGCATATCTATTATCAGATATCAATTTTATTTTGCTTAGAATGTCTTTATGCTTGTAAAAGTGTGTTGTTTGACAAGATACATAAGTGTATTGGAAAGATATTTAGAAATGCAAATGTGGTATATGATACATGTGTTGAAAAATATTGTTTAAGTATGTTGCTTATCCCCTGGATAATCAATGTTGGTTTCACGGGGTAATTTCAAAATAGCTTGAACTTTGAAGATAATTTGTAACAAGCATTGTGCAATACTCTATATCTTGATGCTAAAACACTTTCATTATGATATTTGAATTGCATTGCAATATGAAAATACAGCACATGAAATTAAGAACATTTTGATTCAAAGATTCGAGTTCGTAGCATTTTAACTATATTTATAACATCGACGAACAAGCAAACAATAAATCGAATAGGCCTATGTATGAATATTGTGATTGTAACAAGGAACGGGGAGAGTACAGACTTTCCCTTGTTTATTAATATTCTCTTTAAAAATAAATTGTTGCTGTGAATGTTGAAATGTTGACTTATACTTACTAGCCACATATTGAGAAAGGCATTTCCCCACATGTAATCAGTACTTAATACAAGTGGTCAGTCAAGATTTGAACTTTCATAGCAGTAATTTAATTATTCATAAGAAAGGAACTTGTAGCAAGTATGCGGTCAACAACTTTTTGTAGCAACGGCCATTAGTAACATCGTATTCATCAAAAGTTGATGGAAGTTGGGGTTTTTTTATCTGCAAGGAGCATGTATTTCATTATTCATAGGATATTAATTGCC
>MJUT01013070.1:233805-244931 GCA_002080005.1 Gigantidas platifrons
TAATTGCCGTCCTGTCTCATGTATTTCATTATTCATAGGATATTAATTGCCGTCCTGTCTCATGTATTTCATTATTCATAGGATATTAATTGCCGTCCTGTCTCATGTATTTCTTAAAGAAGATTAACACGACGGTTACAAATAGTAGAAATAGACAACAACAAAATGACAAACAATGATTTACTTTACAATCTGACAAAATTATATCAATGCAGTAAAAATATCATGCATGACGTACTTTGCACAGCAGGTTTATTGATACAGGGAGTGATCAGAAATAATGCATGACGGCATATCAACGTGTTATGACGGTAGATGGTGATCCACTTGTCTTGTTCTTCACGGCACAATTCTTTATGTGCTTACTTATTAGTACGAAATGTCAAGAGTTCATCTATATCAGCAATTTAATGCAAAAATATGCAAATAGATGCAATATTCATCCGTATAGTGATTGGAGATTACAAGTTACATTATCGAAGAGAAATTAAACAGGACAGGACATTGATCCACTCTGGCGTAGAAAAGGTCTTGGGTTCGTTTTATTAATGTATTTAGGTATCAATCGGAAATTAATTTATATGATTATACAATATACCAACGAAAACTGTAAAAACACAAATATGCGGTAACAGAGAAATGTCGTGAACTGGATGCACAGACGAACACCAATGATGCAACATATATCAATGTAAGGAGTGGGGTTCGAAATTTTGCATTGTTTTAAGACCCGTGTGACGCTTTAATGATAGAATATCGTTAGAAATAAAATTAAATATATCTGAGATAACTTCCACTATTTAACAAGATAGCTTGTATGTTGTGAAATCCAATAACAGATAGACCACTAAAGGCTATATCACTGCATGTTATAAAATATGGCACTCAATTGTCATTCTAAGAGAATTATTTTGAAAGATGAACCAACTTTGAAGGCATATTCATGGTGTAACTACTATATTTAACCCAATATGTGCCAAACACTAACACACTAAATGATAATTTCACGATGGGTGGTACACATAGAGCAGGGGAATGTTACCATCTAAAACATATTGTCTCGATCCCGTTTTCTATGGAAGTCTCTCTTATTTCATTTGTTTGCCAATTTTGTTGTATTATGGTTCTAATTAGTAATTTTACTGTTGCCACTAGTATTACAAGAAATACTGCCCTTCCGAGATCATCTGAGTTAACCCTCTGTATTTTGTGAGGTTCATGTAACGAAACTTTAGTTTTCTGTGTAGTGTTTTGTGGAACATTGTATTTACTTTTTGTCTTCTTTTCTTACAATTGTGTGTATTGTCTGTCCTCCTTTGATTTAAGGCTTCTTATTACCGTTTGGTATCTTTGTTATTTATTTTCAAGTACATTTTTTTGCATCTATAATTATATTCGTAAATTTGAATTAATGCTATATTTACTCAAATACGATATATTGTAGCGATAGTGACATTACCAAAACACATGTTGCAATAAAAGTTACTGTTTAGTAAGTAGCAGCTCAATAAAACACGACATGATGCTTTACAAGCCTACTAGCCAAAGGAACCTTACAACTATATATATAAAAAATGTACATATTAGTACGGTCAGTCAACGGGACTAGTTACATCAACTGTATATTGACTAATCTTATGTTTTACTATTTGTATATTCAATATATATCTAAAGCAGCTACACGCTACAGCATTAGACATTTTACTTATTAGCTGTTCTGTGATGATAATGTGTCCTTGTAGTTGTCGATAAATACAGTCATCATTGACTACAACCATGAAAACACAGATTAGACAAGATGTTTTACGAGACCAATATCATCAACTTCAAATCAATAAGACAATTAGTTGGTCCTTAACCTTTTGGGGTATGTATTAATTACGGATTAATCTTGAACACAATTTCTAATTCAGAGCATGTAAACATATATTAAATGACTTGCTTAAGACTAGCTGAGTAATTATGGTAATTAAATAGTAGTGACTCTGCACCGATATTGTTTATTAGATTAAGAAGAGTTTGAAGATACCAAAGGGGTAATCAGAAACCGTATATCGATGAAGAACAGACAACACAATGGCCAAGCGAAAAAGTGCAAAAGGACAAACAACGATCGACAAAACATACACATAAAACTAAAGATCGAGTAACACGAACCGCACTAAAAACCGGGGGTGAACTCGGGTGCTCCGGAAGATTAAGCAGTTCCTGCTCCACTAATGGCACCCGTCGTGTTAATCTAGTTACAAACCCGGTAATAAGTCGTGAATCTATGCTTGAATTTCACAGTTCCTAAATAATGTTGCTTATTTAAACTATAGTCAAGCTACCTCAGGCATAGATGACTTTAGCTTATATAAACTATGGTCAAGCTACCTCAAACATAGATGACTTTAGCTAATTTAAACTATGGTCAAGCTACCTCAGTCATAGATGACTTTAGCTTATTTAAACAATAGTCAATCTACCTCAGGCATAGATGACTTTAGCTTATATAAACTATGGTCAATCTACCTCAGTCATAGATGACTTTAGCTTATTTAAACTCTGGTCAATCTACCTCAGTCATAGATGACCTTAATGTATTTAAACTCTGGTCAATCTACCTCAGGCATAGATGACTTTAGCTAATTTTGGCGATCCTGGTTATGCCCTTTAGTCTTATTGTTCCCAAAGACGCTTTACTTATTTGGTTTTCCAATCATTTGACGATCAGTGTAAAACAGAAACACGTGCATACTAAGTAAAAGTTAGAGAGTATTGAGGAGGCAATAAAAAAGGGACAACATAGGGTACACACGACGATTGATTGATTGATTTTTTGGTGTTTTGACACCAGTTTCAACAATATTTCAGCTATATCATGGCGACCAGTTTTAGTGGTGGAGGAAGCCGGAGCACCCAGAGAGAACTTAACCACCGACCATGGGAAAGCAACTGCTAAGCTTTATCACTTGCGGCTGTGAGTCGAGTGCACCCTTTTCTTAATTTACAAAGCCGGTACACAATACGACGAAAAACATAACAAAACACACCACAATATGTGTAGGGCACCACTATACGCAAACAAACACAAATAACGTAAGTAATACATGGGTGCTCCTACAAACAACTGCATTAGATATTTACGTGTTGATAAGCCGGGTGTGAAGAGATATGTGAACGAACGTTATTATGTTATTAGTATGTCTAATGTCATAACAGTAAACACATACGGATTCAGATTATTTTATCGTACAGGCAATACAATATTTATATTTTACCGTCGATCCAATTGTAATATGATTTACGTACATTGTGTATATATCTTTAGAGTTTTAAATAATTTAGCTCTCCAATATTTTGATTGTTGCGTTACTAATGAAAGCTATTCCAGAAACGCGTCGTGCGAACAATTTAGATGTGTATGTTTTTTGAGTTTTGAATTTCCCTTTGGAAGATTGCTGCGTGCGGTAATTGTGTTATTACCCTTATTTATTCATATTCATATACAATATACGTACATTGTCGGTAAATATAAAATTTATTTGTGCGAGCTTTAGAAACAGGCCTGTTTCGCAGCGAGTACAAATTAATTTTATATTTAACGACAATGTACGTATTTTGTGTTTATCCTGCAATGTCAAAAAAGTCGGAAAACTTGTCAGATTTAAACAAAAAGGACAGAAACAAGCGTCATTCCTCGCCTTTCATAAATGTTGTCAATGGTGTCTTCTTCGTGGTCCGCATTACATTAGTACCAGTTTCATACTTGTCTGCACCCTCCGCTGTACATAGCTACAGGGTACCAGGACAGTTTATTCGTAGGCTGAAAAGTTTATTCGTATAGTACGAAAAGTTTATTCGTCTAGTACGAATAAAGCAAAANCAAATCAATAAGACAATTAGTTGGTCCTTAACCTTTTGGGGTATGTATTAATTACGGATTAATCTTGAACACAATTTCTAATTCAGAGCATGTAAACATATATTAAATGACTTGCTTAAGACTAGCTGTGTAATTATGGTCATTAAATAGTAGTGACTCTGCACCGATATTGTTTATTAGATTAAGAAGAGTTTGAAGATACCAAAGGGGCAATCAGAAACCGTATATCGATGAAGAACAGACAACACAATGGCCAAACGATAAAGTGCAAAAGGACAAACAACGATCGACAAAACATACACATAAAACTAAAGATCGAGTAACACGAACCGCACTAAAAACCGGGGGTGAACGCAGGTGCTCCGGAAGATTAAGCAGTTCCTGCTCCACTAGGGGCACCCGTCGTGTTAATCTAGTTACAAACCCGGTAATAAGTCGTGAATCTATGCTTGAATTTCACAGTTCCTAAATAATGTTGCTTATTTAAACTAGTCAGGCTACCTCGGGCATAGATGACTTTAGCTTATTTAAACTATGGTCAAGCTACCTCAGTCATAGATGACTTTAGCTTATTTAAACTCTGGTCAATCTACCTCAGTCATAGATGACTTTAGCTTATTTAAACTCTGGTCAATCTACCTCAGGTATAGATGACATTAGCTAATGTTGGCGATCCTGGTTATGCCCTTTAGTCTTATTGTTCCCAAAGACGCTTAACTTATTTGGTTTTCCAATCATTTGACCATCAGTGTAAAACAGAAACACGTCGTGTATACTAAGTAAAAGTTAGAGAGTATTGAGGAGGCAATAAAAAAGGGACAACATAGGGTACACAAGACGATTGATTGATTGATTTTTGGTGTTTTGACACCAGTTTCAACAATATTTCAGCTATATCATGGCGACCAGTTTTAGTGGTGGAGGAAGCCGAAGCACCCAGAGAGAACTTGACCAGCGACCATGGGAAAGCAACTGCTAAACTTTATTACTTGCGGCTGTGAGTCGAGTGCACCCTTTTTTAATTTACAAAGACGGTACACAATACGACGAAAAACACAACAAAGCACACCACAATATGTGTAGGGCACCACTATACGCAAAAAAACACAAATAACGTAAATAATGCATGGGTGCTCCTACAAACAACTGCCTTAGATATTTACGTGTTTATAAGCCGGGAGTGAAGAGATATGTGAACGAACGTTATTATGTTATTATTATGTCTAATGTCATAACAGTAAACACATACGGATTCAGATTATTTTATCGTACAGGCAATACAATTTTTATATTTTCCCGTCGATCCAATTGTAATATGATGTACGTACATTGTGTATATATTATTAGAGTTTTAAATAATTTAGCTCTCCAATATTTTGATTGTTGCGTTACTAATGAAAGCTATTCCAGAAACGCGTCGTGCGAACAATTTAGATGTGTATGTTTTTTTAGTATTGAATTTCCCTTTGGAAGATTGCTGTGTTCGGTAATTTTGTTATTACCCTTATTTATTCATATTCATATACAATATACGTATATTGTCGGTAAATATAAAATTTATTTGTACGAGCTTTAGAAACATGCCTGTTTCGCAGCGAGTACAAATTAATTTTATATTTAACGACAATGTACGTATTTTGTGCTTATCCTGCAATGTCAAAAAATTCGGAAAAAATGTCAGATTTAAACAAAAAGGACAGAAACAAGCGTCATTCCTCGCCTTTCATAAATGTTGTCAAGGGTGTCTTCTTCGTGGTCCGCGTTACATTAGTACCAGTTTCATACTTGTCTGCGCCCTCCGCTGTACATAGCTACAGGGTACCAGGACAGTTTATTCGTAGGCTGAAAAGTTTATTCGTATAGTACGAAAAGTTTATTCGTCTAGTACGAATAAAGCAAAAATTTATTCGTATAGCATATTTGTACAGCAAATGTACTGATTGCAAGATAAAAGTATATCTATTCTCGGACATGAAAATGAAACCGGTGCTGCATGTGTCTTTCATTGTCCATACGTAATTGCCCTTTTTGGTTTTCATTAGCTCATTTCATGGTAACATCATCGATGTTTTGACTACAGGACTGGTCATATAGGTGTAACTAACATGTAATTAGCAGTGTTATCCACATAGTCATTGTGATAGACTTTAAGACCATATTTAAAATGACCAAATTTAAATTTCACTTGTTAATTACGTGTTATCGCATACTAAAATGCATTGCAAGTTGCTTTGTTCCCAGTTTTATAAAAATAAAATTGAAATAATTCAGACAATTTCCATACCAAAGGAAGTGCCGATAATAAGACGTAATTGGACACTGTTTTCTACACGAGTAGTCAGATTGACCAAAGATGAAGTTGCACGCGAGCATTGGCTAACAGTGTTTTTAAAGCATCGTGGTAAGCATCCTTACATTCTAACCCTTTATATTTAGATTTCACATAAAATCGATATACGGATGAGGCTTAGAATCAGCGAAAATGCTAGGGTTTCCCGAGCATTTTCCCAGATTCGTGCCGAATACGTATATCGAATTTTATGTCAAGTCAATGCACTGTTATTGTCTTTATACTGCAATCATTAGTGACATTAATTGATATTACTACCAATATTCAAATTATTTAAAAAAGTTAGTTATCCCCAAGAGGCCCCAACTGATTTATAAATGTTATAAACGGTCAGTGACCGTTTATCACTTGTAAATATACTGTCAACGCATATTGACTGCTCAAATAGAACGATTGCAGTATAAATTTAGATTTCACATCAACATTGCATTTAATGGTCAAATTCATTACAATGAATTAGGAAAAGAAATAAACGTATTTAAACAGAATTCGAAAAGTACTACGAAGCTTTAATGATTGCAAATATACGTTAGAGAAACCCGATGGGACAATCAAGTGTGGACAATCAAGAGACACACGCAGCATTGGGAACATAAGACATAGAACGAAGACATACAAAACAAAAGAACACACTAAAAAAATGATCAACACGGACCCCATCAAAAACCGGGGATGAACCCCGATGCTTGCGATGGGAAAGGTGTTCCTGCATCTTAATAGTCACACACCGTATATCTTATGTAATTAAGTAGTTTTGGAAACCACTATGATTAAATAAATACAGAAATAAGACATGAGCCCTCCAACAAACAACTGTGGGTAAAGACAAACATAACGTCGTTCTTAAGCGGAAATGGTAGTGGACACTGAACTAAGAACGTGAAGAAATATAATAGGACAAAATAAAAAACACGACCCCAAAACTACTTAGTAGATTTTGTGATTTGATTATAGTTGATATTAAGTAATACCCTTTTTTCCTAATTTCCTCATTTACTTAATAAAGCTATCTAGAGCTTTCATGATTTATTTTCCATTTTGAAAAGATATATTGATGAAATTCAATGCCCACACTTATTTCCATCCATAATATACCCTACAAGTTACCAAATAACAAATAGGTTTATATTAGTATATATAATTAAATGAAAACCAATATTAAGACTACATCTATATGGCTGTCATTATCCTCACAGAAATAGTAAAATACTTTAACGACCACTTAAATATCAAAATGTAATATAAACATTCTATAAACAGAAATTACAAAACATTACACAAATAATATATAGCAGTTAGAGTAGTACATTACAAAGGAGATACGTGTTATAAACCTACCTCATGTTTATCACCTCTTGTTTAACTTTAGGAAGGACTTACACGCTCTAATATTTAAAAGCATGTATATGGTTTTCAGTTTTTTTTTCTATATTTCTTAGTATATCTCTGAACACAATTGTATGTTTTCATGTCAGGCATTGTTTTGTGTAGGGTTTGTGCTGTTTATCTTCGTAGTTTTTGTATTGTGTGTGTTTTTGTAGGGTATATTTCTTTCTAGTTTTATTTTGTATTTGTATTTTTTGTTTTTGTTTTATTTTTCTATTTGCTTTTTATTTTTGCTTGTTTATTTTGTTTTTTGTTTGTTTTGTTTGTTTTATTCTGTGTCTGGTGCTTAATGTGGCAGGTGTCTCTGATTTGTCAATTCTCGGTCAGCCCTTCGATTTTTTGTCTAACGTATATTCACGACAGGTCTTCTGTTATCTGATAGATTGACGTCAGATGTAGACTGACCTCCTTTTTCAGCTGAACGTCTCTATATGATTGTAATTTATGGTTTATTTGAGAATAAAGATTCTTGTCATCTGAGAAAAATGTATTACATTAGAAAAAGGATGGAATCTGAGGGAATAATTAGTCTATAAAAAATTAGCAAAATTATCTGTCATTTTTTATGATTACTTTTTTCTGATTTGGATACACGACACAATATAGCATAATTAATGAAAACTTGGATACGTAACAACTCGTTTCTTCAATAGTCTTTATCAGGTACACTTACAGTCAAAGGATTGGAAATTAAGTTAAAAAAATATATGTATACTACAGTAGTATGTAAAAATAGACTGTGCTGAACTGCAACCATGTCACCAATATGGGTATATATTGCATATGGGTATCTCTTTGCTCTATGACTGCATATTGTGTGCATCGGCATGCTATAGCACAATTATATCGCATTTCGTCACAGAAAATGTAACATTCCTAACGGGTGAATTCCCTGGAGTGTTCCAAAATAACAATAGAGACCAATGTTATCGGGGCAATAATAAGATTAACAACAAATAGTGGTGAGTCTGCTCGTCTTGAGCGCGGTAGATCACGGATTGAAGCAGCGGTCGGGTCATCTTCGGAATCAGGCAAATATGTCCTAGTGGAGCAATATGTCTACCCGTGGAATGTTGTTTGCGTGAATTAGCACTATAAAATCCAACTAAGCATGTCGGTCAAGAAAAAAGTGAACATCACCATCATTTCATCGAAATACAACTTGAACTCGCCATGAAATAGCTGACACAGTTCTCATTTGGCGTTAAATAGCAATGAATAGTAAAGCGACAAGACAGTAGAGGCTCATACTGAAGTAAACAACGGTGTGCTAAATTATGCAAAATTAAATGTTTTCGTTACGCAGTATCCATATTAAATTTCGATCCTTATATTTTTCTCTCTCGCCTTCCAGTCTTGTATCTGGTCTGAGGAACATTCTCCTGGTGCTTTCTTGCATAATGAGCAACATGTAAAAGATAAATTACACAGTTCTTGTATTGTCTGTCTGTGGTTTCTGATTACCTCTTTGGTATATTCACACTCTACTTATTTTCTTATTTTTATAAGAACACTGTTGTTTCAGATTGATATTCTTTGAATGCCAGATCATCCGAAGAAGGAAAACACAATCAGATTTAGAAATAAATGGCTAAAATGATGACAATTGATTCCTTGACATGATCTTTATCTCAACATTCACATTCAGAACACAACTGATGTCTAATTTATGGTATCGTAATTTGCTGTATTCGTTCATTAGCTTGAACGGCTCTAATTTACTCAATTACATAGTCTAGAAATCATTAAAAATAGAATGTTTGAAAGTCTAGACATGGATAGCAAGTCTCAAGAGTCAATAAATAACAAGTATTGTAAACAGGGAGTTGTGGTGCGCAACACTATTATAACAGATGCCACAATGTTGGAACAGTTCCAAAATTCAATAGAAAAATCAGATAAGTGGGAAAACCGATTTAAAAACTGGACTTGTTTGTCATTAGGATAAGCTTACTTTGTTTTAATGATATTTTGACAACTTAGGGTAAATAACCTACCTCGTTTTGGTTAAACTCTTTATCATAGAACTAATTTAAGATATAATTACTGTATTTTCTATTTTGGAACAGCAATTACCACAACATAAACACTTAAGGCAGACATTCCATTATTGTAGAGAGAGTGACATTAGCTAAAGACAAACATGCTGTTGTTTGAGGCAATGACCGCGTTTTTGTACTCTTAATGTTCTAAAGTACGATATAGGGTAATTGTCGCAAAGTTATTTACTTTCATTATTTTCACATCATTTTTCTAAATTATTCCCTATGGTACTCCGCAATTCAAAAATAGGTAATAATTTCTCACATGCGAGAACAAACATCTAAACCGGAAGGAAGTAAAGGTTTTCTTATGGTGGACATTCGCATCAAATTTTAAATTCAATAGATCACAGAGTTGAGCATAATGGGCATGTCGTTTACAAGATGTTTTCACCAAACAAAATGTTGACGAAAACATGTAAATTGAAGCAGATCCAACCACAAATGTTAATCCTTGTTAGACAAGGGAAAAGAATGTAGAACATCGTTAACATAAAAAGTGAATATTTTTTTCAAAATGGCGGATGACGTGTCAGAGGTGAAGTTTTGACGAAGGGATAATGTAGCCGCTGTTTCGGAGATGTTCTTGATATCTGCCATCTTACTCGTAGTAATTAAAGGCAAATAATGATCGGGTCGTAACACAACCAGTAACCCATGAAAACAATAAATTAACATGTAGGTGTAAATTTCCGGTGTAAATTTGAACTTTGATCTCTGTTGAAAATTGACCCTAAATGGGTTTTTTTTTTAATATTGACAATGGAGACGAAAGCTAGTGGTGTCATGCTCTTACTATATTAAATACTAGTAATATATTTAACCCATGCATGTGTATAGATGTACTTAGATTGATGGTATCTTGAATAATTATCTTTTTCTGTGTTTATCACATTTTGTTACACAAGACTATTTTAGTTAATTAGTAGTACAGCAGTGGGAAATTAAATGTTTCTATGAAATGATTAATTGAACGACAAAAATAATCCCATTAAAATCGTATCGTCATTAGAAATGTCAACATCTTCACATCGAAATAGTGACCGCTCAGTGGTAATTTATTAATTCCGTATTGCTTTAAACATATACTCGGCTTATCACAGGAAACATATGTTGCTTAACGTCAATAATTCATAGAGTAATCAATATCCTATGGAATGGACATAAATGACGGACAACGGATATTGACGATTAAATTCCAGTATCTAATAAATGAACATTAGAGAATACCGAAGAGACAATCTGAAATGAACAATCCAGAGACACTGGCAACATATGGTATACAAGAAGAAGAAAAGCAAAACAAAAACACAACACAATATACGTTAGACACCACTACGCACAAACAAAAACACAAATAATGTAAATAAGACATGACATACAAACAATTAGAAGCCAAGACTAAACGAACATAGTTTGTATGCCGAAATCGTGAAGGACATCATAACACGGAACTCAAATTAAATAGAAATATGCCCAA
>MJUT01013070.1:275572-300375 GCA_002080005.1 Gigantidas platifrons
CCTTACTAAGGTTCTCCTTCCTCAGACATAGGTGACCTTACTAAGGTTCTCCTTCCTCAGACATAGGTGACCTTAGTCGATTTTGGCTATCCTGTTGAAGCCATTTGGTTTAAGTGCTCCCAAAACTTTTTAAATCATTTTGATTTTCAACCTTTCGACTTTGAGCGTACAAGATGATGGTTATTCTAGAAACGCATGGTGTGGACTAAATATGATACTTACGTTTCTATGACCAGTAATCTCCCCTTGAAATAACAGTGATGTATTACAAAGATGACCTAATGGGAACATTTGACACACAGAGTCACACTATCCGGGACCTAATGGGAACATTTGACACGCAGAGTCACACTATCCGGGACCTAATGGGAACATTTAACACGCAGAGTCACACTATCCGGACAATAAACTGATACAAGACCTAAACTGCTAATACATATGATAAATTATGTGAACATTTTTGTTCTTGATTAAGAAAGGAAAGTTTAAGTAGTGATGGTCAGCAATTTCACCAATATCAAGAAAACGAGTAATCACATATCACCCTAATTCATTAATCACCAAAAGACTACAACAGAAATACGGAACATGATTTGCTGTATGGATACTTATACAAATTTAAAAAGTTAATAAGCACAAAGTTGCCTCCAGGAAACCTTTTATCATGATCACAGCCCACAAGTTGGCCTACCCACTTTGTAAATTACACATCACAATACCTGTAGAGGTCACCTTTAGGTTCAGCATTGAATCACTCAAATACACAACACACTTTCATGTTTCGATTCCTACTTTGTTGTTCTTCTAAATAGTTCCCTCATTACTGTGATCTTACTATCAACTCAAACGACCTATTAAGGAATAAAGTATTATCTAATAAAACTGGGTATTATATAAAGCAAAATATAATAATAAAAAACACATGTTGTTTAAAACACATGAAAATCGTTGTTTTCCAATGAAGACAAATGTAATAAATATTGTAACGTCTGGGACAACATTTATGCTTAATTTGTCAAACACGTGAAGATCTTTATTTTATTCACTCAAGACAAATTTCATAAATATCGTATTAAATTTAAAGACTAGGACAACATTTATTCTCGCTTTGGCAAATATTTATTCTATAGAAGTATTGTTCGTGTCAATAGAAAACTAGAAAACAGTTGTTATGGTAATCTGATTGCTGAATTGTTTGTTTTCTATTTCTTTGAATCCCAATTGCCAAACCTAAGCACAACCATTGATTGCACTCACTTATATTTTATTTAGAAACAATTTGTTAAGCAAACGACGATATACTAATTATCAATGACAATAAATGTCCTTGAATATGTCACATGGGATGAACAATAACGCCTATTCTTGTCAACGTTTTGAGATGTGCAAGTTCATCTCGCAAATTAGATTTTAAACACACCTTTGTCACAAACATATTTGCTGGGGACAGTTACCTCTCATAGTAACATATTACCTGTTTAATACGTCATATTTGGTCATAGTTTTATAATGTTTGCGAGAGCTCACCCAACAGAACTGTCCAGTACATGCCAGGAAGCGGGTAGATGATGCGATCTCGATTGAGAGCATTGACAATAATGTTTGTCGAACTTGTAGAGTGCGATGCTTTTTCCACGCTAAATATCATTTTTGAAAATTTCGAAAAACTCTTGCAGACAAGATCGTTGCCGCGGTTGTCACTTTCTTCCTGAATTTGTATAAACTTTCTAGTGGCACCTGTATATGGAGTATATGTCTTTCAGTTGATCATATATTCCACAACATGTGTCTCCTATCACGAATCCCTCCATAGAGGATTGCTGCTACCAAGGAAGCTACTGAAACAAGGGTTCCTAGTGTTTAAATTGACGTCATCACTTCGCCACTGCACAATGACTTAGTTAACCGTTTTACGGAATATTTGTGCCACAAATGACCATGATTATGTTCCGTTTGTCGTAATCACAACCCGTCTATTTCTCATTCATGATTTCCAACAGAGTTTGTAACAATGGTGCAGGTGTAATAGAGTAAACCTCCCCCCATAGTAGATTAACCCCCGGAAGATTTACTATATAGTAAGACTTCCCCCATGGGGGAACGTTTACTATATAGTATTTGTTCCACATAGTAAACCTTCCTACCTACTGTCAAGTTTTTCAAATCCTGTAAAATGGCTCCGTACATTTTTTTTTAATGCAAAGCATGTACTTATTTACCTTTTAATCATAATCATATATAATTAATGGTATATAACAATTAAAATTAACACGATTAAGGTGCTAAATTCCGAATCAATAGTACTTATCCGGATTAAAGGGGAACATTTACTATATAGCAAAATATCGGGAGGGGGGTTGTGATCGGCTATGGTTGGGGGAATGTTTGCCATATAGTAAATTTTTCCCCGGTGGAATATTTACTATATAGTAAAGTATCCGGGGGAAAGGTTTACTATATAGCAAATATTCCGAGGGGGAATGTCTAGTAAACATTCCGGGGGAAAGTTTGCTATTCGGAAGGTTTACTATACGGCACTGGTTTTGTGTTATTGTGTTGTCTTCATGAGTGAAAGAGAATGTGTACAGGTTGTTTATCGTTTTCTATGTCTGCAGTGTGGTTGACGATCGAACTATCAAGAGAGGTTTATGATATAATTGATTCCCCTAACTGTCAGTGTGGAGCTATTGAAACAACCTCTCACTATTTGTTTCATTGCCATCAATTTGCGGCTGTCCGTCAGCAACACTTACATTTTATAAATCCAATGTTTACTGAAGAAATTTTACTACATGGTTCGGAAGATTTTAGCGATGAACAAAATGAACAACTGTTTTTGGCAGTTCAAGCGTACATTTTGAGTAGCAGGCGATTCAAAACTGACTTCACCAACTTTTGATTATTATTTTTTCTTCACTATTCTTTCACTTCTGCTTTGCACATAAAATACAATTACAATACGTAAATGTTATATTCTATGTAATATCTTCAATATTAGAAAGTATATTTTATTTTTGTGAAATTTAATGCTATGTATATGTATATTATTGTTGTCTATTTCTTGAGTTATACCTTGTGAAAAGTAATGTCGGGAGACGGATTAATATAAGTCTAACGACTTGTTTCCGAATCCTATTGATTTATTCAGGTTGATGTTGTAAATGAAATACATGTTTGTTCTTATAAATGTTTGAATGTATTAATAAAATATGTTTATACTAAGAGAGGTTTGGCATCCTATTTTGTGTTCTCATAGCAGCAAATACCAAAGTTCAGTTACGCAATGATGACTATCTTTTAAGCATACCTTTTATATTAGCATACTAGTATATTCAAGCTCGATAAAGATACATCAAAAAATCTTGCGCGAGTCTACAGTATTATCATGGCAAGCACAAATTACTTATCAAACAGAGGATGATGGCGTCTGTTTTTGTACTAGACCAACACGTTGATCTCGCAGATACTGAAAGAACAGTTCACAATGAGACATGTCGCTCCATTCCAAAACATTACAATGACTCCGGTCCAGCCATGTTTCACTTTTCCTCAATGTTTCAAGCTTAGCGTAGAAGCGACGTATACAAATTACCAACTTGTATATATGACGAACTATGGATCGATAACACGATGTACTGCACTGGGGGACGAGCATGATAACGATTACCCCACATATCGCCATCCCTATTTGTATTCAGCGCGATAACCGTATAGATAATAATTATCCTTGAAACATCTCTATGCGTTCAACTCTGATAACCCTATATACTGTGGAAAATTATCATTCAGACATCTCTTTCACTTCAGTATACATTTAACTTCGATCACCCTATGAATAATTATCATTGAAACATCTCTATCATATATCAGTATACACTCAAGTTCCATTAGTCTTTGAATAATAATCTGAGAAACATCACTTGTTAGTTCGATAAACCATGAATAATTATTATTTAAACATCCGATACTATACAATAACCATACAAGTTAAATAACAAGGTGAATATTTGTCGTTGAAACATCCGTTTCAATATAATATATTCCGTTGACCCTGCAATAGTTAATGGTAAAATATAAATAATATTAAACTCTTTAAAAATAGATTGACCTATGCACATGCATTGAACATGTTGAAGCTACATTTTTAGTAATATTGTTTTTATTTACCGAGTATCAGATTGATAAGAAATGTTGTATAATCATTCACCATTGATATGCACCGGAAGTTATCAAGTACAAACGATATGTCTCTGAATACTACTAAGGTAGATATCAAATATAGTATGCACGATGCTTTTCTAGATTTCATTGGGTACGCTCAAAAACAATATACTTGAAAGCCAAATAATTACATGACAATTCATTCGTAAATTCGAGTTATCGACCATTGTACGACTGTAAACATTTGATACTGTTAAATAATATACCCAATAGAACTTGCGATAAAAGAAACAACAGAAAAAGCTTCCATTGCTTTAGTTCTTGACATCTACCTCAAATGTGACACCAACGATCAAGTTCTTCCAGACTCTATGACAAAAGAGAGGACTATAATTTTCCCATTGTAAATTGTCCACGCCTAGATAATAGTCTATCAATTGCTGCTGCGTATGGAGTTTATATTTTACAACTTATATGTTATGCAGGATTTTTAAGGATTTTTAAAGAATCGTCTCATCTTATTAAAAACTTTTCAGCAGATATCAATACCGTGTTGAAAAGTATTCTGTCACTTACGCACAGTTGATGAAAGATGGAATTGGCAATTATATTTTGATTGAAAGCTGACTATAATTTCCTTATTATGTCTAACGATGAGGCGTGTGTACTATCTAATGTTTAATTGATGGTTGATGCCACCGGCAATCTTTGATAGGACAATATTAAACATGTGGATACTTCTATGTCACGAAGATTAGATATTTTGTGTATAGAGTACAAGATTCAAGCGTTCTTTATAACAACACTAGCGTTCGGCCAAGCTATATGAGGGTTGGCATTTTACTCACGGGAGCAAAACACTTGCATCACCGTATCATTTTGCTTACAATGGAAGTTTAAGCACATAAAACTAATTAATCCTCGCCATTTTGTTTTACTGATGTGCCTGTACCAAGGCATGAATGTGAGTGGTCATGTGTGTAGGGATTATCAATATCTACGATTACTTTTTTATTCCATTTTGTGGTATTTCTTATTTTTAATTTTAGGGCCCGGGTGGCAATGAGTTAGGTAGTTGGATTACCTAACAACTCATACAAGCCTATCACCAATACGGCGTGGGTTCGCGCCCGGCTTTGTAAATTACAAAAAGGGTGTACTCGGCTCGAAGCCGCAAGTGATAAAGTTTACCACTTTCTTGCCCATGGTAGGTGGTTCTCTCCAGATACTCCGGCTTCTTCCACCACTATAACTGGTCACCATGATATAGCTGAAATATTGCTGAAAGTGTGGTGTTAAGTCTAAAAATAAAAAATGAAATAAATATATATTTTTCATTTTATTATATCAAAATATTTTTTTACCCTAATAAACCAAAAAATGTTTTGAAGACAGCCAAAACTGATTTTTTTAAATATATTTAGAAAAGTCGCATTAGCTAGTTACTTTGAACCGTATCCGTATTGTTCACTCATTAGAATGTTTATTTGAAGCCGTATCAAACACATTTACTATATAGCAAAATGTCATCCAAGTGTTTTCATTATGGAAAATCGGAGTCATGGGAACGCTTTGAAGACAATTTCACAGTTGTTAAGTAGAAATTGATTAATGATAATGTTTTTCGGTAAACGATATCTGGATTGTCTGGTTTTATACTTAAAAGATTATTTCGCCCACAAATCCATTCTTAAACAGAGATTTATTAACCATTGCTGTGCTAAAACTTGATTGTGCAGAAAATCAACGATAAAATATTTGAATATAACATTTCGTTATGATTAGAAAAAAATGCACAGCACATTGGGGATAATAATGGTCATACCAGAGATTTTCTCAGAACAAGACCTGATATTTATAGAACAAGACCAGATATTTTCTTATTAACGGGTGCAGAGATTTTTTTAGAACAATAATCACACCCTCTTACGACCGTTCTGAGCGTGTTCTTATGAATAATGCACAAGACTGTCTGTGCTTTCCACGTTAATAAGGATCGGTTTCCATGATAAAAAGGGCAGAACCTTCTCTGCATTCAAATTAACGTAAACAAGACGAAATCGTTGCTTTTCAAGTAAGATTTAATGTTAGATTGGAACAGGTCGGTTCTGTTACCCTACCCCTCACCTATTCATTTCACGTCCGGTGGTGCACTGCCTTTATTTGCCTTTGTCTTTGGCTATGTCTTTTGCTCTGTCCAGCTGTTCATCCCTATTCTATCTCTTTCTGCCTCTACCGTCCTCAAAATTGCATTTAGTTCTTCAACTTGATATGTTCCTCCAGGTTGCCACGTTAATGCTGTTGTACAAATCATGTTGTTCACCGTATCAATTACATGGACTATCCACACCTATCCTTTTCTATAATAATTTCGCCTGCTTTCGTTGTTTCAAGTCTTCGGTATAATTCCTCATTGTGTCTGGTCATCTTACTCTTAATATTTGTCCAAGTCGTCTATTTTATAATAACTTAATTTGATTTGAATATTTCAATTTGATTGGTTAATCCGCCTGGAGAACATTTTGGTAATACTCGATAACCTGGGTTGGTATTGTGACGTCACCAACGTGTTCATCCGCCAACGACAAATTCAAATAGTCACATGAAATAATCGTAATTAAAGTCAAAGAATCATTAAATTTTGTTGTGAAAATTAAATTATAAGGAATATTTGAATTTTTTCAACAGGTTATACTTGCATAACCTGGTTTGGGTCCGTTTACTCTTAGTAAACCGCGAAGCGGTTTATGAAAAGCGTAAACTGACAAAAATCAGGTTATATCGTATAACCTGTTCAACAATTTCAAATATTCCTTAAATGTGTCAATTTTCGTCTTGTTTTATACTGTTGCATTCCACATTTTTACTTCTGTAAATTAGAAGTTAGAAAATTTCGAAGAGATCCATTTTTTTACACATCAAGTTCCTTGTTAGTGGTTACTCCTGCTCGAACTGAAACATTCAACCTAACAACAGCATATTAAAAATAATAAGAAGTCATAAATATACATTATTAGTGTATTGTAGAAGAATATAGAAAATATTTGTATGAGGCTAAGGAACTGGGAGGAAAATGCGGGGCTTTAGCCGAGCATTTTCCCCCAGTTCCGTGCCGAATACAAATATTTTCTATATTCTTCTACAATACACTAATATTGTTTTTATCCTGCAATTTAGGTTAGATAGTGTTTTTTTATTTTTTTTTATTTAGAAAAATAAATATTCCTCAAACCTTTTGTGGGCCCCAAAGTAAGTCTTGAAGCTGTATTCGTATATTATACAAAATACAGCACACCTGTATTCGACACATGTTATTTGCTTACTAGAGTGCTCATTGCAGGATAAATATAAATACAAGCTATTTTATTGTGGTCCTGTGCTATGAGGTGATACATTAGGTGAAAAAATGACCGGTCTACAAAAATGACGAAATAATTATAGTTGAAAATAGTCTGCTATAGATTGACAGGAGTATTCATAGATTGTTTTGTTACCTCAATGAATAAAAGGGTAAATTAGCACATGTCTATCAATAAAAGTTAGAATCAATATCAACTTCGGTCAATTGCTAATTCATTCACTTCACACCTTGTATCTTTTTGGCTCACTTTCCTTCCGGTCTGCCAATATCATGAAGCTATATTCTGGGGAAAGTATCCGCTAGATGTCAATAGGGGTTTATTGTGTTTAACGCCACTTTCAACAATATTTCAGTTACATCGTGGTGGTCGGTTTTATTGGTTGATTAAACCAGAGTACCCAGAGAACACCACCCGACCTATCGCAAGCCGCTGACAAACTTTATCACGTACTATTGTATCAAGTACAACTCGCCATGAATTGGGATCGAACTCACAACTTTAGTGGTGATAGTCACTGATTGCATGGGTAGTTGTAAATCCAATTAGCATACGATTTCGACCACGACGGTCCCAGCAAATCAAACGCTAAAAAATAAGAGTTGGTTTGTTTTGTAACTTAAATGAATGCATGCGTTATATGTTAGTAGTGGTATAGACAATTAAAGTTTAATGCTACTTTAAAGCAATCAGTTATGTGGTGCCAATCAGTTTTATAAAGGTAGATGAAAGCACGTTAAACCACATGAAAAGCGGGATAACTCAATTTGTACTTAAATAATTGTTGCTGGCTATTGTATTAAATTCATTATTGGAATTTGTTTCAGGTTGGTCAATTAAGTACCTCGTAGTAGAGATAACCACACTTCATACAGTATCAACTGTATCTTGTCTTGAATCAGTGATTTAACGATCTGGTCAAACTTAAATAATTAATATTTCGTCTGTTTTATGTATATTATTTTGACGAAGTATCCGGAGGATCCGGTGAAAATCACCGACCTGTCGCAATTCACTGACAAACAGTATCACATAATGTTGTACATCCCGCCCTGATCATGAGATTCGAACTCACAACATCAGTGGTGATAAGCACTGATTGCACAGATACGATCACCACCGCAATGACCCCTTACACGTGTTCATATGTCTACATTATGTTTACATAGTATTTAATTATTTGATATTTTATTGTCACTTGTCAAGTTAAAAGTGATTTGCACGATATTTATGCTGTAAATTGAAAAATCAATGATGTCATTTGAGCTTCGTCATTCGTCTAGCACAGTATTCGATAGACTCCCACACAGTTATTTATTGCTTACTAAGTATTTAGTTTTGTTTTTTTTTAATAAGGTTTATCATTTTAAAAAGATAAACCAATTTAATGAAAGAGAAATTCCGGAACAATCTATCTTTCCCAGGTCCGGCCCCAAAAACTTTATACAGCATGTGACGTCATTTCCATCCTTTAAAAAACTTAATTGAAAAACCAAGTCGAAAGTTTTTATTTGGGGTCACGATTATTTCCGTTATTCTACGTCGGATCATATTATAGTATAACTTTTCTGCGTTACCGCAGGAAGTTGTGGCAAGGCCATCTCATGTCCACCATGAGGGGTCGGTTCTGAACTGGTTCCAGTTTGAACTTACCAGGTTAATTGCTTAAATTACAAATAAATATTGATTTTCTTCACTTGAATGTAGGGTAACCAACGGGTGATGTGAATATGAGACGTCGTATGTGGAGAGCGTGTACCTCGTTCTTTTTTGTTTTAACCAAGGGTATTTTTGGCATCCTTTGTTACCAAAGGTGCGCAGATTTGTCCAAATCTCATTAATCGGCATTCTGTTAATCGTTCCAGATCTTGCCGTCTTTAAATGTGCACTGTGGCCGTTTATCTTCCATATTATTCTTATTATTTTATGCCTGCATTTACGAATTGATTCTTTGATTAAAATATTATTATGAATATTCATGCTTATATATATTTACAACCGTATATTGTTTCTTTTGTAGACTGTCATTTGTATTGTACAGAGGTCGATGTCATTGCAGTTTTTTTTTTTTTTTTTAAATATTTGATTCAAATAAAATATGCTTATTGTGCTCTCATGGCGAGCTGATATACTAAATATAGGCTTTTGAATTTTCTTTAGTTAGTTGGTTTAGTATGAGGTATTTAACGCCACTTTCAACAATATTTCAGTTATAAGTGATTTATGTTCGGTTGAAATATTGAACAAGAATATAAATACAGGTTGTATTGCTGATATATTGGTGTGAATAAAAATATATGGTGCAAAATCTATTTTATTGGGAAATTAAATATAATGTTAATTGTAAACGAAATTATTTTTTTTTTAATTTTACTTCGATGTTGTAATTCAATCACTTGGAAGCCTGGGCATGTGTGATATACATGTATTGTAACAGGCAGAATAAGACAATAAAGAAATATCAAAGCAAAATAGACGGCGCTGTAATCAGTTTATCGTTTGTTGTCAATATGGCGAGGTTTGGTAATATAAATACCGGCAAATTCATCTATTTTTTGTTCTTTTATCTGCAGAATTAGCTGTTATGTACTAAGCATGTTATTATCTTCTAATTCGCGAACAGCTTTCCTATCGATTTGTCTGGTGAGGTGTATTGCCTCGCCATTGGCTCGGGCACTACACCTAACCAGACAACATTATAGGAGGACAGTTCCCTCAGGAGAACACACTAATAGAATAACAGTCCCTGGGCTTCTCTGTGTCGTTCTTTACGAAAAACAAATGAGTGGGATAAAAATCATACCACTGGTGTCTATCCTCAAGAGCACGTGTTCTTGTAACTTTGTGTTGTTGTATTATTATGTTACGTCTCATTCTGTGTACTCGTGTTACATAATTAAAAGAACGACATTGCACAAATGGTGGAGTACACCATGCCAACTGTCTCGAGAAATAATATGGGACTGTTCGATTGATACGCATCGTGTGTGGCATCAATTTTACTTTTACATATTCTTGTAATTTCACTCATCGATTACTTTTAAACTATAATACTACAAATTAATTTAAAAAAGGACAATATGTGTTTACTCCTTTATTAATCGTGGAAATTGAATGATATGTTTCTAAGAGAACTTAATTTTATACACATAATAGTATCTCCCACTTCTTATGAACAGAGGTGTCGTCGTGGACGTAAGCGTATGTAGTTAGATTTACAACTACCTATGCAATTAGTGCCTATCACCAATGATGTTGTGAGTTCGAATCTTCATCAGTGCGAGGTGTACAACTTTATGTGATAAAGTTTTGCGTTACTTGCCACAGGTCAGTGGTTTTCTCTGGATCATCCGGTTTCCTCCACCAATAAAACTCACCGCTGCGAAATAACTGAAATATTGTTGAAAGTGGCGTTAAACATCATAAGCCAAACCAAACCATCTTATGAACGGTTGAGATAAGAAGTGACCGTATCGCAGATTTGTCGCTAGTCGGATGATCTCTAGTAAGACGTACTAGTGGACATCATATTCGTCGATTGTCATGACTTGTTATCGGACGATGTAGGGCGTCTATCGTTTTAGGTTGCAATGTTAAAGCCAGAAAGTGAATGCAGTGCCTATCACAACTGATGTGAGTTCGAATCTCGATCAGGGCGAGGTTTACAACAATATGTGATAAAGTTTGTCAGTGACTTCTTGCAACAGGCCGGTGGTTTTCTCCGGATCCTCCGATTTCCTCCACCAATAAAAATGACCGCCTCAATATAGCTGAAATATTGTTGAAAGTGGCGTTAAACACCAACAAACAAAGTGGCGTTAAACATCATCAAACAAAGAGAATGTGAACGACGTATTAGAGGTGTCGATTTTGTCCACGTGTCTTTCAGCTTCTATTGCATTTTTGAACTTTTTGAACTGTACTTTTTTTTTGTCTTATCACTATCCTTTCTGGTGTAAAGGTTCGTTCCAAGTTCAAAACGATAGCTTATATAAGAGTACATATCTACACTTACTTCAGAAAGACGTGACAAATTGCATTAAAATTCATTCAGTTCATGAAGACAAAAAAATAAAATTAAAATAAACAAAATTTGCAGATTATCAACAAAGCTGTGTGTACCCCTTGACTTAACTAGGGATTGCCACTTTCAGCAATATTTCAGTTATATCGTGGCGGTCAGTTTTATTGGTGGAGGAAACTGGAGGACCAGGAGAAAACCACCGACCTGTCGCAAGAAGTCACTGACAAACTTTATCAAATAATGCTGTACATCTCGCCCTGATCGAGATTCGAACTCACATCAGTTGTGATAGGCACTGCATTCACTTTCTTGCTTTATATATAGCAAATGTATCTATTTATATTTCACTATATACATCAATGCTGTTTCTTTCTTTTCTTTCTTCTTGCTGTTTACATTATATATAAATATACATGTATATTATTATCAATATGTATATATATCTCTATACCTATGTAATTACAGTGAGTTATGAGAATGAAGATATATACATACACAACGAAAAAAGTTTTGAAATGACAAATGAAACGATTAGTGTCATAAGAATTACGGACCAAATAATCTCAGAAACACAAATGGAAATAGGACATTACATTGCCTTTAACAGAACACAACACATATAGGCAGAAATGATAATTTAATGGGTAGATTGTCACACAATCACAAGGCCAGTGTTTACACTAAAATGTCCATTTTAAGCATTGACCTTCACATTTCATAATGCACGATAACATTGTCATTTCACTTAGAAAACGTCAATTTTGAGTCACTTAGCAACATCTATGGTTGAAAGTTCAGCATCGAGTGAAATCACCACGTGCCTGGATGACGGCCTCAACCCTCCGTTTCACGTCTCATCCCTCCCGTCAGTCGTCGGGTGTGCTGCTATGATACCTGCCGCTATTCCCGATGCAATGCTGCTTTCAATTGACGTAACTTTTGTACAGGAGGTTCAACTACCTACATGGATAACGGCCTAGCATGTCCCAGTCATGCTCTATCGGAATCAAATCCAAGCTGGCCATGGAAGAGAATTCACGGCTTCACTTTGAAGGTAGGCGGTTACTGCCCTTGAACGATGCGGCCTGGCGTTGTCATCCATAAACACAGGTCTTGCAGCTAGTGGGTGGCTGTCGAAATGGGGAACGACAACTGATCGTAAGATATCTCTGAAGTACTGATCACCTGTTAAGTTTATTCGTATGGTGACCAAGTCCAACTTGTAATCATGATTCACCCCATATCATTACTCTACCGTAAGCAAAAGTTGGCTGGATATTCCTTGAGGTTTACGCCATATTTTCTGTCTCCAAACTCTCATTCGTCCATCTGTTATATGAAACAGAAACCGGCTCTCGTCCGATCTTCAAATTCAAACCACTTCACACCATGCCAAACGCAATAGTTGATGTCGATCTTATAACATGACACGTTTAATTACTATTCTTGACTTCAGTCCTGTTTATTTCTAACGGTTCCTAACTGTTCTTACTAACATACGTCTATTTGGTAATCATTGCCTTTTCAGAACAGGGCTGTTTACGAATGTCATTCGTCTGAACAAGCGATGCAGTGCTCTGTCTTCACTCTGCGACGTTACATGTGGTCTTCCGGATCTTGGTAAGACTTCCATGGTGTTGGTTTTGGTGTGTTTGTTCACAAGCCGACTCACTACTGTATAATGATAGTCCATCTGACGTCCAATAGCTTTGAAGGAAATTCCCGTTGACCACATGCCCTTTATTTGCAATCTTTTCGCCTACGATATTCGCCTTCGTACTATGTTTACAGAGAATGAATTATGTTTTCAAAACACTGGACTTAAGTACCCACATTTGAAGCGTGGACATACTGAATTTTGGATAATGCAAGGGAGTCATGGTTCACGTGCATGATATCTCGATATCGTACTCAACAGTCACTCATGTATGATTACATCATTTCCATGGAATGCCTGTCTTGTTAAATGCAATATTTGCATATAAATAGAAACTCATGGTAACATGTTACAATTCAATATAGCAGGAAGTGCTTAGATTTTTTTCTATATCACATTTTAACTTACACGAGAACGTTGATCAGGTACAGACCTACTATCTTACACTGTGGCTTCCTGAGACAGGTTATCGTCCTCCATCGCGAACACTAGTACGTTAAATTTGAGGTAAACCATGCAACAAGTAATATATCATAACAGCCTAATATAATTCAGTTTTCCCTCAAAATATATATCTCAGCACATCATTTAAAAAAAAGCAACAACAAAAAACACGTCATACGTGTTTTCTGTTTCAAAATGTTCCAATATAATAGTTTACAATTATCACCCAAGTATGAGTTGTTTATGACGGTATGTCAACCCTAGAAAGACAATGTCATCCGAGTGACATTGTCTGTCGAGGGTTTACAAACCGTCATGTTCAACTCATACTTGGGTGATAAATATTTTATTACACCGAATATCTACCTTGCACAAGTAACAATGACATTGCATTTATAACAAATGAAGTTGTTATGTCCCATCTTGTATTTCGTACATGTATTCTATGTTTGTTTTTCTCAAGTACTAATTTTGTAATGTTTCTTTTTTTCCCCTTTATTTTGGGGTGGGGGGAGCTACATGAATTAAATGAACATTTACAGTTTCAGTTGGTATCAAGGAGTGATGTCAAAATAGACATTCTAGTCCAAATTGTACCACACCTAAATTTGATGGACATCATTATATCATAAATTTGGTATCCAGCATTACACCATAAATTTGAGGACTTCATTATACCATATATTTAAATACAGAATATGCTTTAGAATTTTGACCATTAATAATGGCAGGTTCCTGCTGAATTACTGAGATACTATCAATCTGAAGTTTTAATACTGATAACATCAATAATAAACATATAGCCATAATGGACCACTCTAAACCGTTTAGTTAATGTATTGCTGACTGTCAACTATGATCCATTTGAAAATTAAATTGAAATTGTAAGTTAATCTTAATTCACAATACACTATTCTGATTCTCAACTAGAAGAAAACAACATTTTTGAAATTCAACAGTACAAAAAAAACAACTGACTCATCAACGGGGCCACTGAAATAACTGTAACATTAATCGAATACAATTTCTCGCGTGCGGTTGACATAACGTCGCGAGCGTAGGACATAACATTCCACAGTCCTTGACCAGGTTAAGCCAGTTTTAGCAGTGGACATGACATCCTGGCAAATACCACGTGATATAGTTTTAACAAATCAGATTCTAGATATTTATATGAGTGTGTAATAATGTATATTACGGTCAAAGACGGCAGATGTTATGGTTATCCATTAGTTGTGGAAAACACAGGCTATTAATATCCAAATTATCTATTTTCCACCGATTAGATGTATATAAGTGAGAATTGCACCTTGGTTTGCGTTAAATAAATATACCACATGAACATATTTATACTATATTTTGGAACTGTTCTCACGGTTTGGTATGTTTGTTTATTACACATAACGACCAAATGTGTGATTGTAACCTGTGTGTTTGTTTTGTTGTTGCTATCTCTACGCCTTTGCTTCTTACCATATATGTTTCCTCTGACGTAAATCCTCTATTGTTATCTTTGTTCTGTTTCCTCTGACGTAAATTCTGTATTGTTATCTTTGTTCTGTTTCCTCTGACGTAAATCCTCTATTGTTATCTTTGTTCTGTTTCCTCTGACGTAAATCCTCTATTGTTATCTCTGTTCTGTTCCTATGACGTAAATCCTTTATTGTTATCTTTGTTCTGTTTCCTCTGACGTAAATCCTCTATTGTTATCTTTGTTCGTTTCCTCTGACGTAAATCCTCTATTGTTATCTATGTTCTGTTCATCTGACGTAAATCCTCTATTGTTATCTTTGTTCTGTTCCTCTGACGTAAATCCTTTATTGTTATCTTTGTTCTTTTTCCTCTGACGTAAATCCTCTATTGTTATCTTTGTTCTGTTCCTCTGACGTAAATCCTTTATTGTTATCTTTGTTCTGTTTCCTCTGACGTAAATCCTCTATTGTTTTCTTTGTTCTGTTTCCTCTGACGTAAATCCTTTATTGTTATCTTTGTTCTGTTTCCTCCGACGTAAATCCTCTATTGTTTTCTTTGTTCTATTACATCAAAGTCATAAGGAGTAATGATTGCATTGTAACTATATAGCATACATATGTGATTTGATTAGTGAATGATTGTTGCTTAACGCCAAATGAACAATTTTTCAGCAATATCATGAATAGAACAAGTTACTTTTCAATGAGATTATGACGATTATGATGTTAGCTTTGAACTAGACCAACTCGCTTAGTTGGATTGTCTATGTTGCTACCTCATTGAAACAAAAGTCCGCGGGTAGATATGTCGCTCACTTTGGACATGTTATCATGATTCAGAGTCAACAAGCTAATGCTGCGTGCTTAGCGAAAAGCAGTAAATACCAACTTTAGAGTCTTTAGTTCGACTCGAACAAACGATCTGCTGCACTCACGGTGAGCGTACTAACCATAACGCCACCGATGTAGTTCATATCCACTTTGTAGTGATCACTTAATCACGTATATTCATTATTTCAGATCGCATCGGTGGCGTAATGGTTAGCGTGCTCGCTTCAAGTGCGGTAGATCGTGGGTTCGAGCCCCAGTCGGGTCAAACCAAAGACTATACAATTGGTATTTGTTGCTTCTCCGCTAAGCACGCTGCATTAAGGAGAAAGAGTAAAGAATGGTTATCTCAGAATCAGAATAAGGTGTCCGAGTGGAGCGACTCCTTTTCAGTGGGCAAGCACTATAAAATATACACTCCGACAAAAGTTAAGCACCACCCTATATTTTTATCGATATATTTTTTTACATCAATACTGTTAAAACAATGAAATAGATATCACAATTTTTCTTACACTTCTTTAAAGACTACACCATGGGCTCTAGAATTACCAATCTACGAAGTATTTATCATCATGAAAGACGTGACTATGACGTGGCAAAAATGGGGTTCAAAACAGGCGCTTGAAAAACGTAAAACCAGTTTGTCTTTGATGGAAGTTTTTAACATTGTATTAAAATACAGAGTCTTCAGATTTTAGTTATGACGTCAACTCCAAAATATTTGGAAAAGTTCGAACTTTTATAAATCAATCAAAAAGATTTTAGGGCTAGGTCAGCAATTTGTTTTCTTTGTTTTACTTTTTTCACTTTTTCACTTGTGCTTCTTTCTTTCTTCTTATCAGTGTCAAAATTGTAAATGTCTATTGTTTGTGTTTTGTTTTGCTGTCATTAATTCATGTGTATATTTTGTAAGGAGAGGACTTCATATAAGTTGGTATAACTTGCTGTCCAATCCTATTGTTTATGTACAATAAAATATTATTAAACTAAAACTTCAGATTTTAAGAACTTTTAAATGCATCTATTGTGCGTATGTGTAAGGCACCAAAATCAATAACGAGTATATCCACCGCGTTTATTGTGAAGTTCTGTAACACGCCTCGTCATGCTTAGCACAAGACGCCTAAACCGTTCTTGGGGGAACTGTTGCCACTCCTGTAAGATAGCAGCTCTTAATTCGTCAATATTTTGACATTTTGGATTGCGTTGGTTAATTTTTCGGCCAATAAAGTCCCATGCATGCTCTATAGGGTTCATGTATGGCGACATCGCAGGCCATGGAATTGTCTGAACAGCCTCTTGTTGTAAAAGATGTTGTACAATTCGGGCTCTATGTGGCCTAGCGTTGTCGTCCATGAACATTGGCCTGTCAGCCAACGCATGATTTTCGAAATGGGGGACTACGCGTGGAGCAAGCACATTGTCACGGTATTTTTGGCCTGTCAGATTACCATCAAGAACGTACAAGTCCAAAGGAAAAACAACCGCAGACAGTTACATCCCAAACCCCCAAAAGCAGTTGTGCTCAAAATGTGGTTGTCCTGAAATGAAGTGTTTCGTTGGCGCCAAACCCTTGCACGACAGTCGGTAGGGCGTAACAAAAAACGACTTTCATCAGTCCAGTGGACCCGTCTCCATATTCGAATAGTCCACCTCAAATGATCATGTGACCAGTCAAATCGGGCATGGCGATGACGTAATGTCAACTGTGGACGTTTTATGGGTCGGCGCGCTCGCATTCCCTGATAGTGGAGGCGTCTGATTACAGTGGGTGTGCTAATGTGGCCTCCAAACGCTAAATTACCACGACGTGCACCAGCTGTACTGAACGGCCGTTGCCGCGCCCGTCTGGATATGAGCCGGTCCTCTCTCTGCGTCGTTTTGCGAGGTCTACCTGCACGTGGACGGTCAGTAACATTCCCGGTTTGACGAAAACGCTGTATCAGTCGTACACTGATGGAATGGTTAACCCTGAAGTGGTCTGCCACCCTTCTATGGCTAAGACCACCGTTATAAATGCCAACAGCTTGCCACCTTTCTGGTATAGTTAATTTTCGCCGCAACATACCAAGCCAATAGAAAATGAAACTTAAAACTCTACACACAAAAAATCAGCTTTCGTTCGCAAATACAAATGTTGAAAAATACACGTGGCCCTTTGCACACCCTGTCATATACACATAAATAAAAATCAACCAATAACCTGTTTCACAGGTAAGTAAGTACATGTATGTGTGTACAGGTAACGAAAACAGCAAACCAATTTGAAATACGTTCATTATTAGAAAATATATCATTGAAGCAAGTCAGGTGGTGCTTAAGTTATGTCGGACTGTATATACTAGTATATTGTTCTCGTCACAATATAGCTGAAAAATTGCTGCATTGGCGTTAAGCAACAATCATTCACTTACTCATCATTCTATATTACCTTTTAAGCAAATGCATACTTCAGAAAGCTCGTCATGTCTATTCTTAATTTTCACCTGACACCATCTCCTTCCTCATTCGTTTTATTTATAGCTCTATTTCCAACTTTGTAAATTACAGAAAAGGGTTGCTTGCCCATGGTAGGTGGTTCTCTCCGGGTATTCCGGCTTCTTCCACCTCTAACGTTGGTCGCCATGATATAGCTGATATAGCACAGTACAAAGGAATGAATTACAATTATTAAGCACAACACTAGTATTGAAAATAAAACATCATGTATTTTTACCAAAACTAAGATTCTGCTCCCTCGGCATGGGTGAACTAAGATGATTTTGGATATTCTGTTAAGACCATTTGGCTTACTTGTTCCCATAGACTTTTAAATTACTTGGTTTTCAAATCTACTTGTTTTGAGCGTACGTAATGAAGGTTCTCCCAGAAACGTATTGTGCGCACTAAATGAGATATCTACCTACATAGGGTAAATCACCAGACTGTGTGCATATGGTGTTTGTGTGTTCGTTTGACACCAGCTAGACTAATAAATTAAGAATCGGTCACACCTTCGAATAAAACCAAGAACTCAAAATAGAGATCATGATGAAATCTACTTGTAAGAATATATTGCTTAAGATGAACTGTAACATGTAAGCAATCATCTGATTCACGATGTTGAATTTCAAGAAACGGGGCTAATTTAGCCCCATATTCAAGGTATCTTAGAGACTGTTTTATCGAGGAAGAGTGTGAAGATACTAAAGGTGTGATCAGAATCCGTATATCGAAGAAAAACAGACAACACAATGGCCAAAAGAAAAAGAACAAACAACGATCTAAAAACAACATACACCAAAAACTAAAGATCGAGTAACACGAATCCCACTAAAACCCAGGGTGAACTCAGGTGTGAAATATGGTGCGTTTTAGTTTGTATAATACATTATAACATTGATAGAATAGATATGCTCCCAATATATCAGTTCAGTATTTGACGTCGTTATGACGTCATAGGGAATTGACTTTTTTCTTTTGATAATTGTATTGTCTTTCCATCGAATTACCGCTTTCCATTGTGTCTTTGGTATCTACATACCTTTCTGTAACTTTTTAGACATATGACGTGGGATTTTTGCTGAACTTCCGAAAGTATTCGAATAAAATATAAGCACATGTGCCGTACACCAACAAATATTATAACAAATAATCAATCATAAAATACAAAAATATATTCCTGTTTTCCACTCAAATTTTACTTTCAACATAAAGTTTTACATTACATTCTGATTATTTCTGTCCATTCTAATAATTGACTCGAGTGCGGTAGATCATGGGTTCGAGCCCCGGTCGGGTCAAACCAAAGACTGTAAAATTGGTATTTGTTGCTTTTCCTCTAACCACGCAGCATTAAGGAGAAAGATCAAAGACTGGTTGGCTTGTATTCACGATAATGTTTCCCAGTGGAGCGACATGTTTACCCGTGGACTGTTGTTTCGGTGAGCTAACACATGTGTCCCAGTGGAGCGACATGTTTACCCGTAGACTGTTGTTTCGGTGAGCTAACACATGTGTCCCAGTGGAGCGACATGTTTACCCGTGGACTGTTGTTTCGGTGAGCTAACACATGTGTCCTAGTGGAGCGACATGTCTACCCGTGGACTGTTGTTTCGTTGAGCTAACACTGTACAAATCCAACTCAGTGTGTTGGAGTGCTGCAAGGCGGACCTCATCATCATCTCATTGAAAATCAACTTTTTCACGCCATGATATACAGCTGAAGCATTGCTGGATTGGCGTTAAACAACAATCACTTACTCACTCACTCACTCTAATATTTGATTCAATTTGAAAAAAGTAAGAATTTCATATGAGGTTGTTTTCCAACATGTATATCATGTGTTTAACTGCATCATTTGTTAACAAGAATGGTTTTGAAATTGGTAGCTTTCTTTTCTGAGATCATCCTGATTGAACCACAAAAATTTCAAAATGAACCTGTTTGCCATCACCTTTTAAACTTTCTTTTCACAGCATGTAAATAGCCATTTTTAGCTATATCTGAAATGCCTCTAATGAAATTCATTATCAATTAAACCCACACACTACGTGCACAAAGATATGTTGTTTTCATAGGTGTAAATTTATTTTCGCATGTAAAAGTAAATTTACTTTGCGTTTATATGAGTAAAGGATGAACCATATCATTGTCCACTGATTTTTAAAGAATAAACCTGTAAAATCAAATGCGAACTAATGAGATCACATGAGATATAATAGTGTTAATTCACTGCTTTAATGAGCTTTAGCTTTTTAGTATTTCATTCCAATCTGGTTCCTGGCCCTCTCATTCTGTAATCCAGATTTTGATGCACTTATATCTACTTTGGAGACTGACACAAATAAACTAATTGAATGGTTCAGAATAAATAAGATGCAGGCTAATCCAAACAAATTTCATTTTTTGGCTGTAGGCAGAAAAACTTATGACAAAAATCCATCCATTCATATTCAGCATTTTGATCTTACATGTGAAAGTACTGTGAAACTCCTCCGGATTGATATTGATTATCAACTAAATTTTGATGTTCATATTAGTACAATATGCAGGAAGGCATTCCAACAACTAAATATTCTCAAAAACGTTTGGGTTCATATTTGAATAGATTAAATAAGTTTACTATATTTCATACTTTCATACTTAGTAATTTTAACTTTTGCCATAAATATTCAAAACAATTAGAAAAAGTGCAGGAAAGAGCACTCCGTTTTGTATATGAAGACTATAATAGTTCTTATGAGGAATTACTGCAAAAAGCTAAGGTGCCTTCCTTGCAGATTAGAAGAATGAGAACCATGGCTTTGGAAACATATAAAATAATTAATAATCTTGCACCTGTCTGTCTTCATGATCTTGTCCATATGAAAAACTCCAAATATTCTTTCAGATACAACAACATTTTGGAAATATCACAGATCAAATCAACACGGTACGGTACAAAATCTTTCAGCTTTGCTGCACCTACGTTGTGGAACAGCCTGCCAGATCATTTCAAGACTGAAAATAGCTTTTCTCAATTCAAGAGTCTTTTGCAGTCCTGGAATGGGTCCAAATGTCGCTGTTCTGCATGTAGATGATTATAATTTTGCTTCTGGTTTGCTTATATTATATTTTATCATTTAAATTTGTTTAGTTTGGTTGAAAATTGTTTATTCCCTGATTTTTTTAGTTAAACAGTGCTGCTTTTACTGATTATGTTGGTGCCAGTTTTAAATATTCAGTATTATTTATAATTTTATAATTATTATTATTATTATTTTTCTTTTTTTTACCTGCTGCTTGTTTTTTAAACTGCTGTTTTATGTTGGAGCATTTGTGTGTGGATCTTGAGCAAGAGTCCAAAGAGGCGCTTGCCGCGTGGGTTCTTGTTCAGATCTATACACAGTCCTCCTTTTTATGCCTGTATGTCTTAGCTTATTTTGTTTGGTAACTTTGGTTCGTTTAAATTTTTTAATTTTTTATTTAATTATTTAAAAATTTTAAATTTAAGATTTTTTAGCTTGTTTGAAAATTGTTTTTTGTTGTTCTTGTCCTCCCGTGACCCTAGACGACAGATGCAAGGATGCTATTAAAACTACCAATAAACTTGCAGTTTTCCGCTCTGTTTCATCAATTTATCCCATTTAAACAAACAGACTAGGTGGCGTAAATTGGCACACTTCAATTTGTGTGCCGTGTTTAATGAAATTTTATAAAACATTTACACTGAAATCAAGAAACAATGAACTCGACAAATTATGTTACAATATTGATGAAAGGTGCGGCCTAAATTAAGACCGCCAAAAATCTCATTTGATAAAATGAAGATTGCCGCCACCCGGAAAACTGCCGAGATTGGAATTATGAAACAAATGACCAAATGACATAATGTAAACCATAATTAAATGCATGCAAAAACGTTTTTATAAACTAATTAATTTACAACGTGTCACTCAACTGTGTAGATAAAATGACCTGTTTGTAACCTCTGCATAACGGAGTTATTTGGTCTAGATATGCCAACAAATTCACAGCTGCTTTCTATCCAGTGTCCACGACTTATAGTCCCACTGATAGACTGTTGACCTTTACAGATATGTACATAATTGTTCTCATAATGTTAATTAAACACATCCGTCTTTGTGTCAATACTTATCTGTTTATCATGAATACACAAGAAAATATAATCGTTGCATGGTTTTACTGTCAGAATTTAAAAAGAGAAAGAAAGTTACGCTGAGGGAATTATTGTCGGTCATAGGGATTTTACAGTTTGCTACCTCGGTCATAGTTCCGGGGAGAGCCTTCCTTAGAAGATTGATAGATTTAACAAAAGGTGTGCGTTGCTTAAATTTTAAGATCAGATTGACACGGGCAGCTAGGGCTGATTTGGAAACATGGGAGATTTTTTTACAGTCATTTAACGGTCGAAGTTTCTTCCTGGAAGATGAATTACTTTCTAATAATGAGATTCAACTTTTTACGGATGCGTCTACGACTTTGGGATTTGGCGCGGTTTTTGGTCCCTTTTTGTTTTTTGGGCCTTGGTGCATAGAGGGAATACCTATTACTCCACTTGAATTTTATCCTAATGTCGCAGCATTATATGTTTGGGGTAAAGAATATGGGATGAGGCGTTATCAGGGAATGGAACTGGGTTTCTGAGTCGATGGGGTCCCAAAACAAATCAAGCATCAACAAACGCGGTTTACCCCCGGGATACTGTTGCAAGTTCATAGATAACATACCTTGTCCTGGTGGTTTTAAGTGCAGATATTTGCATGCGTGTCACAAATGTCAGGGTAATCATCGTCCTGTCTTCTGCAATCAGGGTCGTCAAATTCAATTACGGTTCACAGGTCGCATTTAAGTCAAGGTCCTTCGTTTCCAAAACCCAATTTTCAGAATCCGCCATCCTTTACAAGGAGCTACAACCCAAATTTCGCACAAGGTTTTCGGCATCCCTTTCAAAATGAAGGGGTCCCATCAAGTCCGAGAATCCCATTCGGGAATCGTGGATTTCAACGTCAAAGAGAGAGCAAGCCAAGTCGTTACCCCAATTAATGCGCAGAAACTGGATCGGTTGCTTGAAGGATATGATGATAATAAGAGACGTTTTCTGGTAAATGGTTTTAAATTTGGATTTCATGTTCATTTTGAAGGCACGCTTCGTTCAGATCCAACAAAATTTAAGAATTTAAAATCAGCAGTAGAAATGCCTCATATTGTAGACCAAAAACTTAAGAAAGAATTAGATTCTGGACGAATAGCAGGTCCATTTGATGAAGCCCCATTTAATAATTTTCATCTCAGCCCTCTAGGCGTACTTCCTTAAAAGGAACCGGGCAAATTTCGGCTGATTCATCATTATTGTCGTTTGATTCATTGTTTTTAAGATGCCATGTCGAAAACTCTGAAGAAGGAGCATCGTTTCCTTTTAAGGTCTGTAAATAACTTTTAGTTTAGATTTTATTTACAGGGCATGGCACCAAAGCGGAAGGCTGCAGCAAGCAATACCCGGGTCGCATCTACGAAAAGATCAAGGGTAAATAAGGAAAGCAGTAGAGACGGGCCAAACGTGGGTTACAGAACGGAGGACGATGAGCTAAGAATGTCACAAGCGTCGCTCCAAACCTTAATCAGGGAGGCATTTGAAGCCGGGATAAAAGAAGCAAAATTGTTTTGGCTTACCTAAATCGTTGCCTGCAACTTGCAGACAGGTCACAGTAATGCGTGGAAGGGTAGCCATTATAGCAGGTAAATCATACATGATAGAATCTATAGTTCCACCAGAACGACCCTTTAAGTGACACCTATCAGATACAAGCCCAAAATTTAAAAGGGTATTGTCACTTGCCATGTAATCTGAAAGTCTAGAAATGAGACTGTGACCTAATATCAATATTTCCTTTGAATTCACTCCTGATATTATTAAACAGAATATTAAAAATGTTTACAAATATAAATTAAGATTTATACTCACAGCCTCTCTAAATATACAGTAAACACAAAACAACTTATCCACAACAGAAACAAATATATAATCCTCAGGAAGAAATTAATTTCTAATTAATTAAAATTAAAAAAAAATTGGAAATAATTATTTACCATTTAGCTCCCTTTCTAATAGTTACGGAAACTGCAGATTAGTATAAAACACTCCAACAGATGATGAATTAAATTTATCTCAGTAGCCAATGAACACCCCCCAATTAAATCTAGTAGAAATGACGACCCGCCCACAAAAATTTGATTTCCGAGAAATCATTTATTTTTCTTTGCTTTTTAGTTAAACAGTGCTGCTTTTACTGTTTATGTTGGTGCCAGTTTTAATTAAGTATTCAGTATTATTATTATTTTTTACCTGCTGCTTCTTTATTAACTGCTGCTT
>MJUT01013085.1:2251-27419 GCA_002080005.1 Gigantidas platifrons
AAATTAATGTATGTATACTATTCTGCTAGCTAATAATTTAACTATCGTGCACCTTTCATGTTTCACGGTGTATGACTTTCAAGGCAATGTTTGTTTACTTTGAGTAAATAATAGAGTGCTCTCCCTTGTTAGTAACTAACGTACCTCCCTTTGACCAAATTCAAATATTTTTTTCACAGCCACAGGTGTAGTGTTGAGTTATATTTATCATATATTTATTAAATACATTGTATTTTATTATGAAATACATTTAAAATACTGCCAAGACACGGATGCATATGAATAAATTGAATATTTACTTCAGCAATGGAAACAAAATTTGCGGGAAAACGATCAATCGGGAATGTAAACAAAACAATTAGGTAACAGCTGATAAAAGTGAGAAATAAAATCAAACACCCGCAAAAAGTGCAAGACAGGGAGATTTCCCTGTCTTGCATTTTTGCCGGTGTTAGATTCTATATTTCTCGATATTTTAATTCGTGCGATTTTTAGAGCATGAATATGCAAGAATGATATATTTTTATTTACAATATTGAATTTAAGAATTATAAGTATTGAACGGTATTAAAATTTAATGCCAAACATTTCAAACAACAACTGCACTGTAAATTTTCATTTTTTTTTTCAAAATGAGAAAGAATACATTGGCTTGAAAATTATTTATGCAATAGTCAGAATATAGAAGCAAACATGTGATAATATTTATCAAAATACACTATTAACATTTTACATTAATTGTTATAAACATTAGGTTATTATCTTGCTAAATTTAATGTTTTAAATTTGTTGTAGTTAATGTAAGTCAACTATCTTAATTTATGACTTTTTATTTTTTAACAATTGTCCCAATAACATAATGCACACTTGAATTATTAGGCATTCAGTATAATATAAAACATACTGCCCTTGGATGAAGGTGTTAGGGCGATTAACACACTCTGTGAACAAATTATCACCCTCGACTTTGTCTCGGGTGATAATTTGTTCCCTCATGTGTTAATCTACCCTAATACCCTCATCCAAGGGCAGTATGTTTATATTATCCTCATTGAAAAAAAATATTATCCAATAGAGGGATAATATTTATATGTTATTATACTTTATGCAAATTTCTTACATTATCCATTCATTTCATTGGACAAGCGGCATTTGTTAATTTTCACTAACCTTTCATAAGCCCCGCCCATCCCTAGCAACATGTGATAATATTAGCAACGGGTGTTACTGCCTAAAATTAACACCCGCTGAGCCCGAAGTTTGCCGATCCAGACAAATTAACACCCGCGATTTTTTTAATTCGTGCGATTTTTAGAGCATGAATATGCAAGAATGATATATTTTTAATTACAATATTGAATTTAAGAATTTTGAGTATTGAACTTTATTAAAAATGTAATGCCAAACATTTCAAACAACTGCACTGTAAATTTTAATTTTTTTCAAAATGAGAAAGAATACATTGCCTTGAAAATTATTTATGCAATAGTCAGAATATAGAAGCAAACATGTGATAATATTTACCAAAATATACAAGTAACATTCTACATTAATTGTTATAAACATTATTTTATTATCTTGTTAAATTTGTTGCTATTTGATGTTTTGTTAATGTTAATATAAGTAAACTATCTTAATTTATGACTTTTTATTTTTTTAACAATTGTCCCAATAGCATAATGCACACTTGAATTATTAGGCATTGTCTGGGTGATAATTTTCCCCTCGTGTGTTAATCTACCCTAACACCTTCATCCAAGGGCAGTATGTTTATAGTATATTTATGAATGTGAGATAATATTTTTTAGAATATTCCATCCTCTTGGATATAATTTCATTGATATTTTATCTGGAAAGGGGGGGGAGGTATAATTTTAGGTAGGAACATATAAATTGTTACAAACATAGTACACTGGAATATTATCAATACATGTACACTGGCAAAAGTTAATGCAATTTGTACACTAGAGCAATGCTAATACATGTGATGATGACAAGACCAATATTAACATAATATCAGGGGCGGATCCAGGATTTCAAGTTAGGGGGGCGCATTTAAAATAATCGAAAATTTTGGGATATTTCGTGTGAAAAATTACGATTTTACGCAAAAAAAAAATCATATTTTTTCCAATTTTAAGGGGTGGGGTGGGGTGGGGGGGGGCACCGGATGCGCCCCCCTCCCCTGGATCCGCCCCTGAATATGTACACTATACTATACACCAATGTATTTATTGGAATGTCAGTTATGAAAACTTGCCCCTCACCCTCCTATTTGCTGTTCTCTTCAATGTTAATACATGTATATTGTACACTAAACAAATGTTAATACACGTATATTGTACACTAAACAAATGTTAATACACGTATATTGTACACTAAACAAATGTTAATACACGTATATTGTACACTAAACAAATGTTAATACACGTATATTGTACACTAAACAAATGTTAATACACGTATATTGTACACTAAACAAATGTTAATACACGTATATTGTACACTAAACAAATGTTAATACACGTATATTGTACACTAAACAAATGTTAATACATATATTCACTATTCATTAAGGGGGAATGATGTTGCCCGGCATTATATATAGTGATTTGTTATACATATATACTATATATAGATACTGAATTTGAATTTTGGTTCACCCTCGAAATAGTCATATTTCCCTCAGGGGGTGAACAAATCTTCATATCTCCCTTATGCCAGGGAAATAAATGTATACTATCATTTTCTACTTACATAAAGCGTGTTCCATATAGTGTTGTTTATAAGAGGAATCTATTCGAATAAGCTCAGATCCCATGGTACAACTGGCACTTATTGGATTGGTATGTATAGAGAACATGTTGTTGGTGGTCCCATTTCTAATGTTGTAACACAGGTCTAACTCTCTATAGTAGAGAAACTGATTTGGACATCTCCCTGTTACTGAAATAAAATGAAGAAAACCGCAAATGATACAATACCATTTACTGACATCAATAAAAAGAAAACCAATTTTTTTTTAATCTCAACTTTCGCAATTTGTTACAGTAAAAATGTCGGAAAAATGTCACAGGAAGGGAAAATAACAGAATTCCAGTAATAATTTGCTTGTCATTTCTAAAAGGCCAATATTTTGAGATTTAAAAAGTCGAAATATCGAGATTGATAAAATCGCAATTTTGAGATTTTAACATTATCAATGAGTTAGGTCGTTGGATCTAGCAACTCATACAATCCTATCACCAGTACGGCGTGGGTTCGTGCCCGGCTTTGTAAATTACAAAAAGGGTGCACTCAACTCGCAGCCGCATGTGATAAAGTTTACCAGTTGCTTGCCCATGGTCGGTGGTTCTCTCCGGGTACTCCGGCTACCTCCACCACTAAAATTGGTCGCCATGATATAGTTGAAATATTGTTGAAAGTGGCGTTAAACACCAAAAATTAAAAAAATCAATCAAACATTATACACTTTCCCAATAAATTGTACCAAATTTGAATGTTGTAACAACTTGTGAATTTTCTACTGGTTATAAATTACCCTCTACTTATTTACATGTTTCAAATATCTACAAAGTCCATTGTATAACAAAATTATACTCAAATTCTTCATCCGTTCCTTTACTCTTTCTATAACATATTGTGGGGCTTATACTAAAATATAAGACAATATTTTGAAGAAATTTTTTTTTTTAAATACATGTAAATGTGTGTACATATGACTACATGTACAATGTATATTTAATATAAATATGACTACATGTACAATGTATATTTAATATACATATGACTACATGTACAATGTATATTTAATATAAATATTACATTGTTTTTCTTGCTAGCTTTGAGAAATTGTGATCGTAGTCGTGGTCGTATGGTAGTTGTGTTTACTGTTTACTTGTGCAACCAGTGCCTATCACCACAAACGTTGTGAATTCGAACCCCGTCCGTGGCGAGGTACTCGATACAACATTATTTGATAAAGTTTGTCAGTGGCTTAATTGCGACAGGTTCGTGGTTTTCTCCGGGTACTCCAGTCCTGTTTTCTCCACCAATAAAACTAACTGCCACGATACAACTGAAATATTGTTGAAAGTGACGTTAAACACCACAAACCTAAGCCAAACCTTTCCGATTTTTTGGGCGAATTTGTATTTATTTTTTTCTGTTTCTTCGTTTTACATCCTGGTTGTTGCTGAAACGCGAAAATCAAGTCTTATTTATTTACTTTTCGCTTAGTCCTATACATTTACCAGCTTAAATAATGAGTTAGCTTATATATACTCTTGCAATATATACTCACAGTCTGTTATTCTAAAAACTTCCCATCCTTGACCAGTTCCAGTCGGTCTCTTGAAATGAAATGTTTTTGAATGTAAAATACAAAGACGAGTTATGGAGTTAAAGAATAACACGAGACACACATTTGTACGAAGGCAAAATGTTACACATTGAAGTATCCCTAGCGCCTCTGAGAGTCCAACATTATCCTCTATTTGAAAAGTATCTGTCAGTCTATCAATTTTAATTGCTCCAAGAGTCAGCATTGTGTGCTCACTGGAGATAAATTTGTTGGGGAAAAAATATAAAAAGCAAAATGCTTATCATTTTTAAGTGGTCAATTGTCAATTCTTTATTTCAGTGAGTATGAAATACTGAAAGAAAAGGTAATAATCAATAGAATTTGTAAAAGTTTGGAAATAATTGTGAAAATAAATTAGCAATTAAAGAAAACCCGAGTTATGTCTAGTATTTAACTCATCAATAGTTATTGACGGTAAAAGTGCCCAAAATTATAATGATCAGTACGATACTGATAAATAAATATAATGAACGATCCATACCAGTTACTAGTAAATATACTTTTAACCAGTTGTTTGAGATAAGACGTGGTTGTTCCTTTTAATTGCTGATATTGGTTAAATTGTTGACCATCACTGTTTAAACTCTCTTTTCATTATTTCACTTTGTTCTTAATTCCAAAGTTGCATTCATTTAAAGGGACCGTCGTGGGTGTGATCGTATGGTAGTTGGATTTACAACTAACTTTTGCAATAAGTGCGTATCACCACTAAGTTGTGAGTTCGAATCCCGCTCAGGCTAGGTGTACTCGATACAACATTATCAAATAAAGTTTGTCAGTGACTTGCGGCAGCGTTTTTAAATAAGACTTTTAAATTTGCAACTTGTGCGAGCTTAAGTGTTCATTTTATTAATTGTCCTCTTCCTTATTCTATTGTATAATTATTTAAACTTTTATTTTCATGATTATTTCTCATGTCTCTTGTAGATAATTTTCTGGGGGGTGGAGGTGAACTGTCAAAACACTGGAAACCACCATCAAACACAGGCAGGAACCCAGGTTTTGGCGTTATAGATGTTCAATCTAGTCGAGGGCAACCCCCTAGTTCATCAGTGTGTTTATGTCAGAGTTCTTATAACGGGTCCGGGAGCTTATACCACCGGAAGTCCCAGAGGTTTGAGAAATAACAGCTATTATACTAGAGTTCTGATAACGGGACCCAGAGTCGATAGTATTCTGATAAATCGATTGATGTAAAACATATATACTTTACAAATTAGAAATGGGAGAGGGGGCACCCAGCACAACCACTCTCAATCAACTCTAATTTGACATTATAGTTATGATTTCTACTTTTGATTTGTTTAAATAGATAACAAGTTTATTGCTCCTTCAGAAATTTTATTTTTTGGTGATGAATTGATTACGCAAGTTTATTGCTCTTCCTGGAATTGTATTTTTAGTGTGCTCAACTGAAAACGATCCCCAAAGTCGAAACAGTTTATATCAAGTTGGGAAATTAAATTTTGACTTAAAATTGTCAAATTTGCATGAAAAATAGGTAAATATGCATAACAAGATCCTTTGTAGTTCATGACACCTGAGATGTCAATAATATTATATTTACCATGTACCTTTAATTTGGCAACCTCCATTTTAATTTATACCAGTATGTTTTTCTATTTTGGTTTTGAACGACATTAATTAGTTTCAGGAGTCCCTTTAAAAGATGTTAACTATATTTGCAATACACATTGCATATTCGATTCTTTCGTCCGTTTGTAAAATATAATATTTTACTGCAAAGCCTAAACAATGGCCAACCATAAGCACGATTCATATATTTTTTTTAATTTGAAATTCAACAATAAGCAGATAATGATTCAAATTCATGTAAGAAAGGTTATATACAATACATATATACGGAAACTGGAAAGGGCCACATCAGTATTTTTTTCTAATTTTTGTTTTTTGTTTGTTTTACAAATAGATTACCTGGTACCATACTCATTAAAAGCTGGTATATCACACACTTGATAATTAATTGATAAAAATTACAGTACGAAATGACCCAACTTCCTACTATTATAATAGTAAAATGATGGATTTTGTTCATTTCGTGTGGTGATTCCTTGTGGATTCTGCTGTTTGTTCCAATCTGAATTTTTTTAGGGAAGAAAGAATGTTAATACAAGTTTTTATTTGTTTTTTAGTTGAAGAAATTTGCCTTAATGTATGTACCCCCACTCCCGGGTACACCTGTCTGATCATTGTGGAACTTCTTCTAAATTCCAGTTACTCTCCTTTGTCACTGGCCTATGTTAGCTTTTCATCTTATGCATATATGTAAATCCACATGACATCCCAAGTTAGAATTATCTCCATCTGATTTGTGATCATACAAACTGAATCGGGAAGTATAATGACATGTTATCTGCTACTAAGGAGCCAACCAATTTTCAAACTATTGATTTTTTTGCTTATTTTATGACAAAACAAAATATAGACACATTTGTATTATACTTACAAATCACGTGTCTCATGAAAGTTTTCCAACGCTATGGAGTTAAAATTTAGAAATCTGTATGTTTTTTTTTTCAAAATTTTGCAACAACAAAAAATGTTAAAAAAGTGCAGGGCCAGATTATTACTTTTTTTTTCTAATCTCACAGGTCAAAATATTTTTTCCTATAAAATTTGGCGACAAATTAAAAAAAAAGAAAAAAAGTCCACACCCTGAAAGTAAAACGGTCGTTTCCTTGTATGTTGAGTGTGTGCCTTTTATTATTTTTTCCAATGTTTTTTCAAACTCACCGGCAGCGCAGCCGTGATGAACTGTTGTATTGTTGAAATGGCCCGTCATAATAAAATAAAACGATATGATTTAACTAAAGTAGAACAACACTAAACCAATCTAATTAAACTCAGATTGGCACTGAACAGATCATCGACAAAACAGTCTTCAACATCATCGGGGTGAAGGAATGACAGAGCAAATTGGAAATAGATTTGCCATTTTCCAATTTCATTTATAAGTGTTGCAGTAATTGATTATGAGTCTTAGGGTCTGCTTCTGTTTCCACCATGCTTGGTCTGTGTGGAATCGACAACAATTGATTGCACCACCAGGAACAATCTTCCTAATGACATTCACGGTATACTCTTTACTTGAACGAATTCAGATTGTATAGAGCGTAGCGGGGGAAAAAAACGATTCACCTGTAGTGTAATTAATTATAGGTAAGGAGAACATTTTTTTTTTTGCCCAAATGATGATCTCGCCTTTAATGATTTAGCACAAATGTAAGGCGGCCCTGACGATCACATTTATAACGTTACGTTGCATGTTTTCAGTATCGTACCAAAAAAAGCCGAGACGACACCCCAAGATCATCTAATAAAGTTATATTTATCTTATTAGATTGAAATTTTAAAATTAGCTTCAAATAAAATTATTTAAATACGATTCTGGGTAAATGACTTGTGTTGCTCCTTTTAAGCGAAAATGACAATTTAAATGGAGATGTAGGCATGTGCATCTCTGATGCATAGATAATATCAAAATTATGTTGTGAAAATAAAATAATGACAAGTCTGATGCACTCATCGCATTTACGCTGAATTCTTTAAACAAAATAGTCTCGTATCATGGTCACCGTATCTTTCCATTTCGACGTACACATATTTTGATGACGTCACAATTTTCGCAACGTCTCAAAGATGACAATAATGGCCGCCTATGTTTCTGTCAGACAACGCCAACGGTAATGATTTAATAATGAACCCAAACATCTATAGAAGTCTGAAAGAATGCAATGCAAAGGCTAGTTGGGGACTAGTAAAACATGATGTATGTCTACAGTTGTTCGGTATGTTTCAATTATCTTAAATATTGTTTCACTTGACCAATGACAAAAAAGGCAGTGTGATTGTTTTTTGGTATTTCATGTGATGTGAATTTGATTTGGCGAAATTCGTGATCATCAAGGTTTCTATTTCGTCTGAATCATGTAGTCAGAAAATAGGTGCTATTTGCTAATGTACATATCTGAAATGGCAACACCGGGACGTCTGCATATTCATATGATCTATATACGAATAGCACTTTTATTACCTAAATGTCATTTTCTAAAAACAATTTGAAGTTGAAAATGATACATCAACCAATCATATTTTAACATTTCAATGAAAAACGGAAGTAATGTAATTATTCATAGATGAAATTCTATTGACTAACCTTATATTTCTAGCTTCTAAACCCAAGGTTCCCACAGTAAATATAAAATGATCATTTTTGCATGCACGCAAATTCAATGAAATTGCTAAATAAGTTACAAAACAACAAATTGATTTAAATTTTAGCAGAAGAAAACTTTACGGAAATCAACAATAAATTTTAATTATCGAATCGTTGACGGACAAATTGAATATCCGCATCGCATGCTATTATTAAAATTGACAAATCTTGATAAGCTTACGTTATCAAAATCTAATTCAAATATGATGAATATTTATGAGAAAGCAATTTCTCACTTTTTAGACAGACCCGTTCCTATTTTTAGCGATGTGAGATTGTCTTTTCTCACTTTTGAGACAGACCAGTTCCTATTTTTAGCGATGTGAAGATTTCAATCGTTCGCTGACGAGGCTCGCAAGTGCAAGACAAAAAAATCACGTGCGTTTTACCGGCAAATCCATGCTGTACAGTTTATGTCAACTGCCCCCAGTTCTCCATGCTTCACCAATAAAACCACGATTCTATTACATAAGTATCTTTTTAAATTAATGTATGCATACTATTCTGCTAGCTAACAATTTAACTATCGTGCACATTTCGTGTTTCACGGTGTATGACTCTCTTCCAGTCGTTTGTTTACTTTGAGTAAATAATAGAGTGCTCTCCCTTGTTAGTAACTAACGCTACCTCCCTTTGACCAAATTCAAATATTTTTTCACAGCCACAGGATCGCTGTTGTAGTGTTGAGTTACATTTATCATATATTTATTAAATACATTGTATTTTATTATGAAATACATTTAAAATATTGCCGAGACACGGATGCATATGAATAAATTGAATATTTACTTCAGCAATGGAAACAAAATTTGCGGGAAAACGCTCGATCGGGAATAGTTTAAACATATTTTATTGTCCAAAAACATGACAATAGGATCAGATACAAGTTTTTCAACTTAGATCGGGAATGTAAACAAAACAATTAGGTAATGGTCAGCTGATAAAAGTGAGAAATAAAATCAAACACCGGCAAAAAGTGCAAGACAGGGAAATCTCCGACACCCTCGGGTAAGATTTCAATCGTTCGCTGACTCGGCGAGCCTCGTCAGCGAACGATTGAAATCTTGCCCTCGGGTGTCGGAGATTTCCCTGTCTTGCACTTTTGCCGGTGTTAGATTCTATATATCTCTATCTCGATATGTAATATAATATGTTGAGCAGCAGCAACTGCAATGAACTGCATCGAAAAATAAACAATATAATTATATATTTTATAAAATTAGAATATGGTTTATTCAAAAATTAAATTATCTGACTTTTGTTAAAATCGTCGGTCTCTAAAATATTTACAAGTGGTTGGTTTTGGTTGGTTTATGGTGTTTAACGCCACTTTCAACAATATTTCAGTTATATCGTGGCGGTTAGTTTTATTTGTGGAGGAAACCGGAGTACCGTGCGGAGAAAACCACCGACCTGTCGCACGTAACTGACAAACTTTATCACATAATGTTATATCGAGTACACCTCGACATGAACGGACTTCGAACTCACAACTTTTGTGGTGATAGGCACTGATTGCACAGGTAGTTGTAAATCCAACTACAATACAATCACGACCACGACGACCCCCTATTTACAAGTGATATATTAAAAACCTAACCTAACATAAACAAGTCCGGTTTGTAAATTAAATGTAAACCTTTCCTTGGTCTTTTTCGAGTAAATAATACCCGAAAACTATTATTGTCTGTATTGCAATGTCGGCTAAAAAAGAGAAGAGAAGTGTTGTTAGTAGCATCATCGTTTGTTGGAGTTAAACCGTGTCCTTAGGCTTAGAGTTGAAGATCAAGAGATTAAAACATATAACCCGTTTATATAACCTTTCTATTTTGACATTTGCAAATACTTTTGTTTTTTAATTTCTTTGATTTGATTGTAAAATACATCATTTTCAGAAAATTTCGCGAGTTTTTATCGATACATTTCGTAAACTTCCCTTTATCCCGTGTTTTTAATGTTTAAATTAACGTTTCACTGCACACACAAAAAAAAAATTAAATTAAATTAAATTAAAAAGAATAAAAACCGACAAAACAAATAACATAAATTGCAGATATCACATTCTAACATTTTCATTTCAGGTCCAGACGCAATTCCAGTCCCATTTATGGCAGATGCCGCGTTTTATGATAATCAAGCAGTGATAGTGAAGGAATCTTTATCACCATTAGAAAAAATAACACAGAAAGGTATCGGAATCATCACTATTGGAACAATGAAAGATTTTATTAAGGACGAAATACAAACAGGCGTCATTGAAGGAATGCAGATGACGATCAAAGGAAGATCGTCTATAAACCCTAAGTATACGTTCCATGAGTCCGATATTAAGAATAATCTGCTGAAGTGTATTGCTGTGGAGATTGAAGGATGTGAGAAATATAAAATGGCAGATAGGCCGAAGGAAGATTCTCTCAGATTAGACATGGCAAGTAAAGGTAGGCTCAATGTACATGGAACGTGTGTTGGGAGGCGACAAGACCTCCCTAGTACTAAGTAGTAAATATGGTAAGTAAAGGTTATGTATCTTATAAGACGTATCAGAAGGCTGCAGGATACATGTGTTCTGTTCTAGTTATAATGAAAATGGTGAGAAGAGGTATCATGGAGCACGTGTCCAGAAGCCTGATAGTAAATATGGTTAATAAAGGTATGTATCGTGAAACACGTGTCAGGAGGCAGGCAGCAGAAGATTATCTTAAAGTAAACACCGTACGTTTGTTTGTGAGGTATGTATAAGTGAACACGTGCCGGGAGGCGACAAAAATGTTTGTCTAATATAGTAAACGTGATAAGTAGAGGTATGTATCAAGGAACACACGTCAAGAGTTGACAAAAGCTATATATTTTATAATATGTGTGGTAAGTAGAGGTATGTATCACGGTACACACGTGAAGAGTTGACAAAAGCTATATATTTTATAATATGTGTGGTAAGTAGAGGTATGTATCACGGAACACACGTCAAGAGTTGACAAAAGCTATAAATTTTATAATATGTGTGGTAAGTAGAGGTATGTATCACGGAACACACGTCAAGAGTTGACAAAAGCTATATATTCTATAATATGTGTGGTAAGTAGAGGTATGTATCACGGAACACACGTCAAGAGTTGACAAAGCTATATATTTTATATGTCATGTGTGGTAAGTAGAGGTATGTATCACGGAACAAATGTCAGGAACCGACAGATTTGATTTGATTTGATTTTTGGTGTTTAGCGCCACTTTCAGCAATATTTCAGCTACTAGTATATCATGATGACCAGTTTTAGTGGTGGAAGAAGCCGGAGTCCCCGGAGAGAACCATCGACCATGGACAAGCAACTGGTAAACTTTATCACTTGTGGCTGCGAGTGCACCCTTTTTGTAATTTACAAAGCCGGGCGCGAACCCACGCCGCATTGGTGATAGGCTTGTATGAGTTGTTAAGTAATCCAACTACCTAACTCATTGAACCACCCGGGCCATAGGAGCTGGTAAGTAAAGGTATGTATCACACTCACAGAACACATGTCAGGAGCCGACAGAAGATTGTCTTATAGTTAACATGATAAGTACAGGTATACATCATGCCATTCATGGAACACATGTCATGAGCCGACAGAAGATTGTCTTATAATCAACATGATAAGTACAGGTATGAATCAAGCCATTCATGGAACACATGTCATGAGCCGACAGAAGATTGGCTTATAGTTAACATGATAAGTACAGGTATACACCATGCCATTCATGGAACACATGTCATGAGCCGACAGAAGATTGTCTTATAGTTAACATGATAAGTACAGCCTACAGGTATGAATCATGCCATTCATGGAACACATGTCATGAGCCGACAGAAGATTGTCTTATAGTTAACATGATAAGTACAGGTATGAATCAAGCCATTCATGGAACACATGTCATGAGCCGACAGGAGATTGTCTTATAATCAACATGATAAGTACAGGTATACATCATGCCATTCATGGAACACATGTCATGAGCCGACAGAAGATTGTCTTATAGTTAACATGATAAGTACAGGTATGAATCATGCCATTCATGGAACACATGTCATGAGCCGACAGGAGATTGTCTTATAATCAACATGATAAGTACAGGTATGAATCAAGCCATTCATGGAACACATGTCAGAAAGTCACAGAAGATTATTTTATAGTATGTTTTAGTAGTTTACCTATAAATTCCTGTTATAAGAGGAAAAAACGATATCTACATTTCCCGTTTAAATAGAATATTTAAGAATTGGTCTACTTCTCATTAAAGGGCACTGTGTTACTCTATGGGATTTTCTCATTTTTCAGTTGCTCAGCCGTCGTGCTCTTTTTGTGTTCAATGATTTAAGGTCAGATGTGAGTGTTCGTATGTTGACATTAGTAGAATTATTGGCCATTGCTTTTTTGTTTAAACTTTCTTTTCATAAAAATAAAATTTTAAAACAATAAAAAAAAAAAAGAAAAAAAAAAGACGAGTATTTTCAGCATATCTACCGTTGCATCTGAAGGTTTTATATATGATGACAGCAATTAACATAATTGTCTAAGTATCTGACACTACAACATTTTCAATATTTGTACATTGTGCACCCTGCCACATATTTGTGCATGTCCCAAGCCGAGACCTGGATTTGTAACCTTATATTGTATGTCATAGTCTTTTTTGTGTTCAGTTAAGATGAGATATGATTGCTGTTTTATTGATATTAGTGGAATAGATTACCACCACTAAACCTTCTCTTCATAACAGTCTGACATTGTACTTTAATTGTAGGTTTTTATTGGTGGAATAGATTACCACCACTAAACTTTCTTTTCATAGCAGTCTGACATTGTACTTTAATTGTAGGTTTTTATTNGTGGAATAGATTACCACCACTAAGCTTTCTCTTCATAACAGTTTGACATTGTACTTTAATTGTAGGTTTTTATTAGTGGAATAGATTACCACCACTAAGATTTCTCTTCATAACAGTCTGACATTGTACTTTAATTGTAGGTTTTTATTAGTGGAATAGATTACCACCACTAAGCTTTCTCTTCATAACAGTATGGCATTGTACTTTAATTGTAGGTTTTTATTCGTGGAATAGATTACCACCACTAAGCTTTCTCTTCATAGCAGTCTGACATTGTACTTTAATTGTAGGTTTTTATTAGTGGAATAGATTACCACCACTAAGCTTTCTCTTTATAACAGTCTGACATTGTACTTTAATTGTAGGTTTCAAATACGTCAAAAAAATGTTCATGGTTTATGAAGTATACTACGCCCGGAAAATCATAATAAATGTAACCATTGGCAACGAATCCGACAGGATAGAAAAGAATGGGGAAATTCCCATTGGGTTCAAAATGGTTAAGTATATGATAAAACCAGATGGTTTACTAGAAGCACCAAGACTTGCGCCAGATAAACCAACATATGAATGGATAAAAAGGTCACACTTTAGAAATCCAATGGACTTTCTTCCACCAGCAACACCCGTTGGAAAGTGAGTATCATATTTGGAAATGCGAGCTACATATTATTATAGAGTTGTTCATCGACTTCAACGCGATCGTCCATTCGAATCTGGATACTAACGAACAAGTATCATAACAAGAAGTAGAGTTAAGCACACATTGGATGGAAAAACGTCGATGATCAAATTAAGAGCTCATTTTAACATGGGGAGGAATTATAATTGTCGATATTTTACACCGAGCGTAAGCGAGGTGTAAAATTTTGACAAATATAATGCCTAACCGTGTTAAAATGAGCATAAAACATGACATGGGAGATTTATTTCGATTTTAATAGTCCATTTACAGTAATTTTGTAACTCAATGCGGCATTATGGATACTGATGAATTTGGCTGTTCCGATTCCCTCCCCGAGTGAAAATTTCGCATACTACGGTGAATTACAGAAACAGTAATGACTAAATTAAACGAATACATTTGTATAATGTAAACTATGTTAAAACATTATACAAACTATGGCTTCCGTGAATTATTTCGATTCTAGTAGGAAAATTCGAACTTATATTTTGATAGGAAGTCAGTAATAACAAAATCCACTTACCTTTATGTTTACAGTAGTTTTGCTACATTGCTAACTAGACGGTGATGTAATTAAGTTACTGATATTTTCCAATTTGATGGCATTTTGCATTTAGCTACTTAAACAAGTAAAATGGTCACAAAATCGTAAAATAAATCGGTAACCAGCTTGTGTCAATGTCACCAACGTTCCCTGTAAACTACGTCACCGGAAGACGACAAATTTCAAAAGTCAAAGTCGATAGATTGGTATTTTGTTCCAGAAAATAGTGCATGTCAAAAAATAATTCGAGAATTTTTATGCTTGTATGCACCACGGTCGTGTATGTTGTTTGTAAGCGGGACAGACGATGACACAATAACATGTGCTTTATCAAGGGGGTGTTGCGAAATTAACGGAACAGCCGTAAGCCGCCCAGTTTGTGGAGGACTGCCTCATTACAGAAAATCGCGATCAGAAAATGAAAAGCACTGGAAAACTCCGATATGACTTCGCGCATGTCCTAAAAATAAGTGTGTTATTTAGAGAATAATTTTGTTTACAAAGCGAAAACAGCACGCCATATTAGAATATATATTTCATTAATATAGAGACCCAAAGTGAGTGATTGATTGTGGTTAGACGTCTAGAGAGGACATTTTGAATGAGGTATGTCATGACCAGGACAAATTATATTTTAATGAGATGATGATGATGATGATTTCAGTTTTGTTCTAGGCTAACACGCTTAGTTTTTTTTGTATTCATAGTGCAAACTCATTGAAAAAACGACCTACAGACATACTTGTTGCTCCACACGAACGCAGTATCCTGTTCCGAGCCGACCAGTATTTGCTTTTAACTCCCAAATGCCACCCGTCTTTACTTTTAACCCACTAATTGCACATGCTTAGTAGAAAAACAGCAAATATCAATCTTATTGTTTTTGGTTTTGACCCGACCAGGGTTCGAACCTACGATCAACTGCACTTTAGGCGAACACACTAACCATTGTATACCCGATGTGGTTGCGCCGCTAACAAGACCATCGAGATGATAACTGGCAAACGTTTTTACTGATGGACTAACCCCCTATAAACAATCATTAGTCATACAATATAAGACTCCAACAGGGAGGGGGGGCTTGTAGGGTTATGCTGTTTAACGGCACTTCAGTTATATCATAGCGGTTAGTTTTATTGGTGTAGGAAACCGGGGTATTCGGTGAAAACCACCGACCTGCCGCAAGTCACTGACAAACTTTATCACATAATGTTATATCCAGTACACCTCGCCATGAACAGGTTTAGAAATCTCAACTTAATTGGTGATAGCCACTGGTTACACATGTAAATAAATCAATTTTAGAGTCACATGTAATTTTATACGTGTTTTGATTGGGTTAAAAAGTTGAGGTTATTTTTCAATGCACGGAATCTGAAAATAGACGTCGTTCTCAAGGCGTCGCGTGCCGTTGTCATCAGGTAATTTTCTTTAAATGAGGCACCTTTTGGATTATTTAAATTTATTTCCAATTATTTGCCTTATTTTGAAAAAATAAATATATTTTTCAATATCATAACAAAAACAGTTTGAATTAATTTATAAGGATTGGTCGAAATTATTTGTTCGGTTCATTCGAAATAACCTCAATCAAGTAATTAATTGTACACACCCTTGCGTAACCCGCTTCATGATCCGAACAAAAATTGCGACCAATCCTTAATTGTAAAATCCAACTACTACTCACTACTATACGATTATAACCACAACGGCCCCTGACTCCAATATAGGTTTCCCGCGTATCATGGCGTCCACCGGTAAATATTAACAATTAATATATCTATACAATCAGGTATATTATGGGACGAAGTCCCAACTATTGTAGAAATAGCAATATTTTGATTCCAAAGCCATATCACTAATGGCTTAAATGCCTTGCACCGTAAATGACACATCGGAAACCAATACATGATTAAATCTGCAGAAAATCGGATGCGTAGTAATCTGGAACCCAATTTCCGGTTATGAATGCTACAAAATGACTCAAAATCGCAGTGTGTTCAAACTTATACCTTGGGACTGACAATATCATTAAACAGAGTTTCATTTCTTCCTCCTCCTGTCCGAAATAGTATTTTCTATAAAATTGAGACGTCGAGTACCGGATTATACAACACCGGACTGGGTGCACAGTCTATCTCGGACTAACAGTCTACAGGAGGGGGCAGGTTCCAAAAAAGACGGAAAATTTGGATTTGAGTCCCCCTATTTGCCCCCTCTTTTGAGAAAATCTGGATCCGCCCCCGGTCTACTTTGAAAAAAAATATAGGTCCATATATCTAAGTTAATATTGTTTAAAAAATTATTGGACTTCGTCCCAATTTATCATATTAATTAGATTGCATTACATCTTCAGTAAAAAAAGGAACAAATAACGAATTGGCAAGTTATAAATTGCTATACAAATTATGTGTAAATGGATCGGTTTTTGCAACAATATGTAAAGTGGGCATTGATCACCAATTAACAAATCCATATCATTCACCACTTCCGCTTCCGGTCGTCTAGCATTGGATTCGACAAAGTAATAATGGATGGATAATTGATATGGCACAATTTGATATCAATTCCAGATAATAGACCACCGATTTGTTACACACACATTTTTAAGCTGAACATCAACATTATGTTACAATTCATTATTATTGTATCTTTAGATGCACTGATGTCAGCCTTCTGTGCTTTCTTTTTCAGATTGTAAGTGGAAGGCAATGTCATGAGAAATGGACACTGTATTTAATATATTTGTTTTTATTATTTTTAAATCCACATATAATTGTGTAATTTGTTTTTATACTATCTAAATGAAAATTAATAATCTCCACAGTATTGGAAAGTCGTCTTTCTTATATGAAAAACCAATCAAATTACTTGGCTAAAACCAAGATTGTAATGTGTTCATACTTAATTACACATAAGGGAATGACCATTTAAATTGTAAGAGGGTTGAGGTCTTTGGTCTGTAGATAAATTCTATAGAAAGAAAACATTAATTGACCTGTGAGAAGCAAAAACAAATATCTGAAACTGCAGTTTTTTTGTTTGTTTTTGCTTTTGTTTACATATTATTAAATTATTTAAAAAGAAGAAATAGTCTAATCTTTGTTTAGTGTGAAAATTTTTTCCAGGCTCTGGATAAAAAATGTAGTCCCCCTTAAAAAAGTTAAATGGGCGGTCTCCCTAACCATCAAACATTTGGACTTTATACATTAAAGGTAAACGCATGATTATTCGTGGAAGTTTAACCATTATTTGTAAATTGGTTATTATTAGATGGAATATTTGATCCAAACGGATTATTATTTTGTCTGTTGTTGGTATTTGGCAGATGAATATTGCCAGTCTGGTGGTTGTTCACTCCAACCCTAGGAGCACCAAACTGTGAACAGCTGAATTGTTGTGGTGTACATCTTGGAGAATCAAGCGGTTCACATATACCTAAAATATAAATATTTTCACAAGTTTAGGTCGTTCAGGTTTTGCTTGGTTTGGTTTTTGGTGCTTAACGCCACTTTCAACAATATTTCAGTTATATCATGGCGATCGGTTTTACTGATAGAGAAAACCGGAGTACCCGGAGAAAACCACCGACCTGTTGCAAGTTACTGACATACATGTACTTTATCACATAATGTTGTATTGAGTGCACCTTGCCATGAACGGGGTTCGAACTCACAACTTTAGTGGTGATAAGCACTGATTGCACAGGTAGTTGGAAATCCAGCTACCATACGATCACGACGGTCCCTTTAGGTCGTTTAAGACGGACAAATCTGGCATAGCAGCAAACACAAAAAAAAACGATCACTTACAGACATTATTGCTAAAACTAACAGGAATGGCTCCACACAAACAAATACAGTCTTATTAGTTACTCAAATGCAAAATCCTTTTCACCACAACTATATTTTACCACAAAGCAATGTTATTCCATCAATTTTCGCAAAAGCTGCATATATTATTTCAAAATACAACCTCTGCTCGTTGTAACGGCCTCGAAGACTTATTTAAAAAAAACTAGAGGCTCACCTGACATAACTAAGTTCTCTTAAGAATGTCTGCATGCCGAATACATCTAAGTTGCTATTCAAATCCCATAGGGTTCTATGTTAAAACTATGTCTGCTCATGGCAGCCATCTTGGATGGAGGTTGGGTTCACAGGACATAATTTTGAAAGTTGACCACCTAAGGACCATTCATGCCATGTTTGCTTTAAATTGACTTTTAAACATTTTTTTCCATAGGGTCCTTTGTTAAAACTAAGTCGAGTCATGGCGGCCAACTTGAATTTCCGATCAGCAAGCGATTCACAAGTTTAGTACAGGATCACCCAATGATCATTCCTGTAAAATCACAATTCAATTGGCTTGGTGGTTTCTAACGAGAAGATTTTTAAAATTTCGACCAATCAGAACACATTATGGGCCCTGACAGCCATGTCGGGTTTCCGATCAGCGCCAAAAACAAAAATCTTGTATATGACCATCTAATGAGCATTTCTGCCAAGTTTGGTTCAAATCTGTTTCGTGGTTTCAGAAAAAAAGATGAAAATGTGAAATTCCCGTAGGGTCCAATGTTAAACTAAGTCGAGTCATGGCGGCCATCATGAATTTCCGATCAGCAAACTATTCACAAGTTTAGTACAGGATCACCCAATGATTATTCCTGTAAAATCACAATTCAATTGGCTTAGTGATTTCTAAGAAGATTTTTAAAATTTCGACCAATCAGAACACATTATGGGCCCTGACAGCCATGTTGGATTTCCGATCAGCGCCAAAAACAAAATCTTGTATATGACCATCTAATGAGCATTTCTGCCCAGTTTGGTTCAAATCTGTTGTGTGGTTTCAGAAAAAAAGATGAAAATGTGAAATTCCCATAGGGTCCAATGTTAAACTAAGTCGAGTCATGGAGGCCATCTTGAATCTCCGATCGGCAAACAATTCACAAATTTAGTACAGGACCACCCAATGATCATTCCTGCAAAGTCACAATTCAATTGGTTTAGTGGTTTCTGACAAGAAGATTTTCAAGGTTTCAACCAATCAGAACACATTATTGGCCCTGGCAGCCATGTTGAATTTCCGATCTACACCAAAAACACAAATCTGGTAGAGGACCATCCAATGAACATGTATGGCAAGTTTGGTTGAAATCTGTTGAGCGGTTTCAGAGAAGAAGAGTTAAATGTGAAAAGCTAACGGACGGACTAATGAGAGGGTACTTGTGAGGATGAAGACTTTTGGGGTGCAAATTTGTACAGAATGGTTTTATGGGTAGCATCTTTTTTTCAATGGCTCACGAGGTGCAATAACACGCATGCGTCAACAACTCGGAAACGACCGATCGATCACGTAGATTTGTCTGGTATTCTAATCAAGGGAGATAAAATTTAGCAGGGAACCAGACTATTAAATTGAAATTTTACGATCTTGGCCGTTTCGGTCGGCCATGTCCGCTTGTTCATTACATGTGAGCTGTATTGTTTTTATGTATCACATATGAGCTTACAATGTCCATACTGGTGATTTACCAATGTGATTTGTGGGATGCACCACACAAGTTGCATTTCTCCCCATAAGTCTTGTTTGTACCTTAAAATCAACTCACAAGCACCCTTCCATGAGAGCGGACGGACGGACGACGGACGCTTACCCATGACAAAAGCTCACATGGCCTTTGGCCAGGTGAGCTAAAAATAAATTATGCAGTTTTTATGATGTGGCGATGATAATATTTGTCGTTCGAACAAGATTTTTAATATATAGTTTTGATTTGAATGTTTCAATTGTTTTAATTTTATCGTCAAATATGATTTTCAAGATGTCACATCTTTATTTCTATCCCAGGCAAACTTTTTCTCGTAAGCCAGCTGTTGCTAACTGAGAGGGCTCGAACCCCAGCTGTTGCTAACTGAGAGGGCTCGAACCCCAGCTGTTGCTAACTGAGGGGCTCGTACCCCAGCTGTTGCTAACCAAGGGGCTCATACCCCAGCTGTTGATAACTGAGAGGGCTCGTACCCCAACTGTTGCTAATTGAAGGGCTCGTACCCCAGCAGTTGCTAACTGAGAGAGCTCATACCCCAGCTGTTGCTAATTGAGAGGGTTCGTACTCCAACTGTTGCTAATTGAAGGGTTCGTACCCCCAGCTGTTGCTAACTGAGAGGGCTCATACCCCAGCTGTTGGTAACTTAGATAGCTCGTACCCCAGCTGTTGCAAACTGAGAGGGCTTGTACTCCAGCTGTTGCTAACTGAGAGGGCTCGTACACCAGCTATTGCTACAAATGTAAGAGAGAGGGCTCGTATCCCAGCTGTTGCTAACTGATAGGACTCATTCCCCAACTGTTGCTAATTGAAGGGTTCGTACCCCCCAGCTGTTGCTAACTGAGAGGGCTCATACCCCAGCTGTTGATAACTTAGATAGCTCGTACCCCAGGTGTTGCAAACTGAGAGGGCTTGTACTCCAGCTGTTGCTAACTAACTGAGAGAGCTCGTACGCCAGCTATTATTACAAATGTAAGAGAGAGGGCTCGTATCCCTGCTGTTGCTAACTGATGGGACTCATTCCCCAGCTGTTGCTAACTGAAGGGCTCGTACCCCAGCTGTTGTTAAATGAGAGAGCTCGTACCCCAGCTGTTGCTGAGAGGGTTCGTACTCCAGCTGTAGCTAACTGACAGGGCTCGTACCTCAGCTGTTGCTAACTGAGGGACTCATGCCCGAGCTGTTGCTAACTGAGAGAGCTCGTACTCCAGTACTATCAATGTATACATGGCCAGTTGTAAGTTCTGGTAAATAGACTAAACTCTGACAAAGCCTAAAAGGTTGCTTTTTAAACATGGCCGATTTTAGATATCCTGTTTCTACAGGCCTTTTGGTCTACTTGCTGCTAGAGACTTTAGCATTTTTTGGCTTTCCAATATTTTGACAATCAGCATTATATCTGATGCAGGCTATTTCAGAAACGCGTCGTGTACACTAACTTAGATACTACGTTTTAATTAATATTGAAGTCTTAATTTGTAGTGTAATATTTAAAAGATTGCACTGCCAAGAATGTCGTGAGAGTATTTCTGAACTTTGTATGGATACTGGTATATATGGCGTGCTTTAAAATGGAAATCATAAACATAAATTGTACCTGGATGACTATGAGGATCTCCCATTAAATAAAACGAATCACCAACCAAAATAGCATTAAGTTCATCGCCATTAGAAACTCCATCACCATCAGAGTCTTTGTGATGCAATTCTGTTGTATATGTAAAGTTGGAGAGCATAAAGTCCTGAAAAATATATAAATACTATGTCAGTTGGACCTGTTAAACGGAGAGGCGAAAACCGAACTGCGATTAACATGTCGAGCTGTCCCTCATGAGAGCCATATCCTACCTCTCTAGACTGAAGACATTTTTATCAAAACGTCATTAAATTGGTTGAATTTATTGCAAGGAAACCAGTTTATAAGTTTCAAACTGGTTTACCTAACTCTGTATATATTAGTCAAACCGGCACAAAACTGGTTTCAAGCTGAAAATGGTACGACCGTTCATTTTGTTTAAACCAAAACCAGTGCCGGAAACTGAGCAAACAGTATTTCAGTTATATCACGGTCAGTTTTATTGGTGGCGAAAACCAGAGTACCCAGAGAAAACCACCGACCTCTCACAAGTCACTGACAAACTTCTTTATCACATAATTTTGCATCGAGCACACCTCGCCATCAGTGGGATTCCAACTCACAACTTTAGTGGTGATAGGCAATGCTTAAACAGGCATTTGTAAACCCCACTACCTTACGATTACTACCATGACGACTCCTTTATTCATTAAACCATACATTTAACCATGGTTCAGTTTCAAACTAGTTTGTTAAACCATATATCGAAACCAAAACGTGGTTGACTGCAATAAATAATTTTATTAATAAATACGATCTAATTAGAAGTAAATAAGAAATGCATACATGTAAAAAAAAAAGAGGGCTATTTATTTTCTGCTCCGTATATATAGTGGAGCTAAATACAAAGAATGCTTTCCAGCGATTTATGATTTGTGTAATTGTCTGCAATTTCTAGCTGCTGTAATAGCAATAAAGGGGTAGTGATCTTAATTTAAGTCTTTATTTGTTTAACGAGGATTGCCAACATCCAATGGCTACGAGCGGTTTTCCTCAAAATATAGTCATCTGTTGTTTAATATGCTAAAACACGCGATCGTTGTGGATTTTCCAAGCGAAGGCTCGAATATAAACGAAGAGTCTGACATAAAGAAACTTTAGGTAATTATTTGACTATAAGCCAATAAAAATTCTACTTCTCCTTCTCATTGACATTGATTGTTAAAAGGAGGCTGTTGGACAATAAACATTTACTTTTCGCGGCAACGTCAGATAACATTTTTAATTACACCTTATATACGAATGCTGGATTCTGATTGGTTAATAGCCGTGATATATATTTTTTTTACAAATTCAGGCCTTGCATTGTGAATTTGCAGAATTTTTACTTCATGTAGGTGTATTTGCATAAGATTTAACTTTTTTTCATGGTATTTGCAAAATCGTATTTGTCGTTTTTACCCTTCACCAAGACGCTTGTAACAAAATTTGTAAAACGTTATCAGTTGTGCGTTTTATGTAACAATCGTATTTGCCGTTTTTACCCTTCACCGAGACCCTTGTAACAAAATTTGTAAAACGTTATCAGTTGTGCGTTTTATGTAACATCATTCGGTAGAATTAAACAGATACATCATGTTAGGTCATGAAAACGACAAACAAACGGTATTATTTATTTAGCCAGTGTTCTAAATAATATCCGGTGTAATTAAACAGATATATCATGTTTGGGAGTGGTATTTGCGAAAAATACCAGTCTTGAGACTAAATTTCCCTCGCCATTCGGTTCGGGAAATTTTTCGTATCTCGACTGGTATTTTTCGCAAATACCCCTCCCAAACATGATATATCTGTATATAATTACACCTTATATAAGAATGCTGGATTCTGATTGGTTAATAGCCGTGATATTTTTTTTACAAATTCAAGCCTTGCATTGTGAATTTGCAGAATTTTTATTTCATGTAGGTGTATTTGCATAAGATTTAACTTTTTTTCATGGTATTTGCAAAATCGTATTTGCCGTTTTTACCCTTCACCGAGACGCTTGTAACAAAATTTGTAAGACGTTATCAGTTGTGCGTTTTATGTAACATCATTCGGTAGAATTAAATAGATACATCATGTTAGGTCCTGAAAACGACAAACAAAAGGTATTATTTATTTAGCCAGTGTTCTAAATAATATTCGGTGTAATTAAACAGATATATCATGTTTGGGAGGGGTATTTGCGAAAAATACCAGTCTTGAGACTAAATTTTCCTCGCCATTCGGCTCGGGAATTTTTTTGTATCTCGACTGGTATTTTTCGCAAATACCTCTCCCAAACATGATATATCTGTATAAAAGCCAATGGAATAACGGACGTTTTTTGTTGCATGAATACGAAATTTGCATGATTTTATTTCTATTAGATGCTTCCAATTGTTTTATCTCTGCAATTAATATTTTCCAGAAGTTTTGTCATATATTTGTCTAAAACGATAATTTGGAAGTAATAGCATACCTCTCCGAATGGGTTTCTATTGATGGCAGTCCCTCTAGATGGATTCCAGTGTCCAATTGCTGCCCAAGTCTGTTGGCGAGCACATGGATTTGGAACTATATTTCCATTCGGAATATGCTGCTGAAATCTTGGATAACAATCAGAAACATCCCAAACGGAAAACGTAATGAGAAGAATGGTTGAAATATCACTTATAATATTAATTAAGTTCATGTTGTTATCTATGTTATTAATATAATACTATTCAAAGAATGAGACTCACACTTTAACAGTGTATATTTCATGTTGTAAGTGTCTTGTACCATATGATTTATGTATTTTAAAGTTTTAACTTGGGGCACAAAAAGGGGGAAAATATATATGCATTGAAGTTGATCACACGCATAATTCACCTTAAATTCTGCATATTAGTCATTTGTAATATTAAAATTGATTGGTATGTCAAATATTTAAATGAAATTTGATACGACTTCAGCGTATACAATATAATTAAAAACTTGTTACAGAACCTCTTAGTTCTATTAATAACACATTATAATTCTCGTCAACTTTGGTTTTAATTACAATAACACATTAATGATCATAAAGGAAAGAAAATCAAATGAAAAAAAAACTATGAATCATGAACAGTCTTATTCAAATTATAAATTTAGCAACATTTCGTGAGTGAGCGACTTTCTACTTAACTGTACTGGTACATTACTGACAAGATAACCTACTTTCTACTTAACTGTACTAGTACATTACTGACAAGATAACCGACTTTCTACTTAACTGTACTAGTACATTACTGACAAGATAACCTACTTTCTACTTAACTGTACTAGTACATTACTGACAAGATAACC
>MJUT01013085.1:29124-44791 GCA_002080005.1 Gigantidas platifrons
ACTTTCTACTTAACTGTACTGGTACATTACTGACAAGATAACCTACTTTCTACTTAACTGTACTGGTACATTTCTGACAAGATAACCTACTTTCTACTTAACTGTACTGGTACATTTCTGACAAGATAACCGACTTTCTACTTATCTGTACTGGTACATTTCTGACAAGATAACCGACTTTCTACTTAACTGTACTGGTACATTTCTGACAAGATAACCGACTTTCTACTTAACTGTACTGGTACATTACTGACAAGATAACCTACTTTCTATTTAACTGTACTGGTACATTTCTGACAAGATAACAGACTTTCTACTTAACTGTACTGGTACATTTCTGACAAGATAACCGACTTTCTACTTAACTGTACTGGTACATTTCTGACAAGATAACCGACTTTCTACTTAACTGTACTGGTACATTACTGACAAGATAACCGACTTTCTACTTAACTGTACTGGTACATTTCTGACAAGATAACCGACTTTCTAAAGTTTCTGGAATTCTATTTATCACAAATACACAATGATGTGAGTACTGTCAACAAAATGCAACCATTCACTACATTTCTGTCATTATCTGAATTGGAAACCTATAAACAATAAAGTAACATTCAAATAAAATTGTTCGTAAATATTTCCTTTTTTTTAACTCAATAGTAACGAATACAAATTGACTTACTAAACAAAATGAATATTCTGACGTGATGTACAAAATATGACTGTAACATTGTTTTGAAAAGACACGTTTTAATTAATTATTAACTATGGTTAATTCTATTGATTTGTTTTTATATTACTAACTGGTATGGTACAAGGTTACCCTCTCTACCCAATTGTTTCCTATGTTGTATATTTGCCAAGTTGCAAAACCCAACTGACAGAATATGAATTCATGAATATTTTGCCTACTAGATCATTAGATGCAAGTTATGATGAATTTTTGTGTAAATAAACACTCAAGTGACAAATGATCAAGTCAACTTATAGTAGTAGTTTCCTTTACCGGTTGATCATATGTCTTCAGTGAGATTCAAACATTAGGGACCGTGGTTTTTTTTTTTCATTCAGAATTTTTTTTTCGGACAACACGAGAGCTAGAATAAATTTTTTTTCAGAATCAAACATTAGGTTATATGACAAGAACTCTGAATCAGATTATTTTTTTTCCCTCCACCAAAATCAGAATATTTTTTTCAGCAACATTGGGAATCAGAATATTTTTTTGGGAAAAACCATAACCTCCCTCCACCCCCCCCCTTTTCAAGTTAAATGGTCGTTCCCTTACAGTAATATGTGTCTTCATGTCCAACTGTTAAAAAGGGAATGAAGCCACATCTATTCAGCATCTCCTGATACACAGATGGCATGTGTGTTGTATGACATGAATGCGGTTTTTAGACAAAATTCTTGATAGAAATAAATGCAAACAAATCAAACATATTCCAGAAAAGAATTAAAAACATGTAAAATTCACCAAATTTGCTTGGTACAAACACATTGAGAAAGTTGCAGAATTAAAAGATATTTATATTTGCTGACACATTAATTTGTTGCCATCGCAATTAATTTGAAGTGACTTGTAGTTTTCATATATGACTAGGCGACAGAAATATTTTTGTATCCAATAACCTTATGTTTAATGATGTTTTTATATTTATTTTACGTAATAGAGTGCAACTTGTTTTATGTGGATCGGCAAGGGTTTTTTTTTAAATTTTCTTTGTGTTTAATGTTATTCATACTATTACCCACGAAGACATTTATTTTTATTGTTGTTATTCATCATTGATAGAAAAAACAACAGATTTCCCTAATTTATTTGCATCAATCCCCTAATTCAATGGAAAAAAATATAAACATTACAAATGAAATAAATTAAAAATAACAATAATAAAAACATAAATAAATAAAATAACGTCTTGGATATATTAGAAATCTTTATTCAATGCTCAATTTTACCCCGAAGGGTTGAAGGCATATACAAGGAATATATATACAAACAACGTACACAAGTCAAATAGACAAAGACATAGTCACTGTGTATCATCTGTACACGGGAAATAGCTACCACTGAAGCGTAGGATAATATATTACATTCACAACAGGTAAGAAATAATAGAATGTTAAGGATTAAAGCTGTATATTTTAATAACATGGCGTTTATTATAGGTCCGGGAATAGTATTTCGTGACATTTAACGAACACTTTACAAGATCAGTCCTGTAATTGATTAAAAATCAAAACATGTGTGTTACTAGTACTTACGATACTTGCTCATTCCTGACATTTAAAAATGATACTAAGAGTAGCTAATACATTTGTCAATCATAAACTACGGATATATGGTTCAATCAACATAAACAACTAAGTGTGACCGGAAATTGATTTCATTTTTGCATCATTAAGAGAAATCGGATACTTTTTACGATCAGAAAGTGTACGGGTTTTAGCGACGTAGCTATAACACGTACACAAACACATTATTTTCGGCTAATATCCGTACACTAACGTCAATATAATGTTGTTATATTTCCAAATCCAATTACCAGTGTATCAAAGGGGATATAATTTCAGATGTTTCGTCACTAAATTTTACTTTTCCGGTTACGTTTTATTCATGGAAAGCGTCTACATCATTTTATTTCGTAAAATTTTGTGAGGGAAAGTTATTTTCTGAAGTACTAGCTGAGCATTATCACGCATCAAACAATTTTAACGAAGTTCCTTTATTTTATGAGACCAAAAAGCATAAAGCAGTATTTATCTGGAATCTGCCATATTAACAGTTTCAATGAAAACTTTGTGCTTTCGCAGTAAAACGACTTCTTACTTACCCTGACAACTTGTAAATTGGTGTGTTACGCTTCAGTGGTAGTTATTTCCCGTGTACAGACGATACACAGTGATTGTAAGAACGTACAAATAAAATGAAAACAAATTGATTAACGGTGGATTTTTTTTTTAAACACAATTAACGTTCCAAATAAATTCCTTTCAAAGACAACCCGGTCCTTGAATACGTTTTGATAACTTTACTTGCCTTGTAAATGGAGTGTATACCGCAACTAATACTGTACTCTGCACTGCACATGCTATCGGGAGTTTCTTGACAGGTGGTCACATTAGTGGTTTTGTAGATCGTTGAGTGTCCCTTTGTCCTTTTTCTTTTAGCCATTGTGTTGTCTGTTCTTCTTCGATTTAAGGATTCTGATTACCCCTTTGGTATCTTCAAACTCTTCTCACGTAGACAATATTCATTCAAAAAGGGTCTTTAGTTTAAATTTTTCTGCCCATTATGTGGAATTCGTATCTCAGTCGTTTTCCCGGCATAAATTGAATTGAGGTATTACAGCGACTTCGAAATAATCTATTTCATGACAACTGTCGTGCACGAACTAGAAGATTTCAATTTCGAATGGCTAATGGCTTATCTTATGTGTGTTTTATTTGTGATTTTGCTTTTATATCTTTAATTTCCGGACTGGTATTTTGCACCACCTTCCAACAAAATACTAAAACCAATTCTAGCAGAAATTATTGTTCGACAAATCTCTCTCAACTGGCAAAATTTTAAATATACCAAAGACCATGATTAATAGAAGGCAATTTGCAGTTGATTTCATCTTGAATTGTTATAAGAAACAATCCAACTGACTCGTAAGAAATTTCCGTGTTTCAACAAAATACATATGTGTATCTAATGTAAAGCCATCCTGTTTCCTTAACTTTGTATTAAGAATTATTGTTAATTGATGTGTACTACATATAATGTGATGTTAATGTGACATGAAATGCTAGCCATTCCATAATACCTGTTATTGTTTGATATTATATACACTGTGTATTTTTCTAGCTGTTGTAATATGATATGGGTCTGTCGTCGTCCGTCCGTCTGCAGATACAATTGTTATGTAAACAGCTGTTGTTCTAGTTTGGGAATTCTAGTCTTACCCGTTTCCGAAAAAAAACCCAACCAAAAATATGTTTTCCGTTTCTGAAGCGTTATTTTTCAATGTTCACACTTTTCAGCTGAATGTTCCTTTTAAAATTGTCTTTATGCACTGTGCCAACCGATTTTGTAGTGATCTGTTTCAAGATATAAAGTAATCAAAATGGGATGATCACCAAATATTGTGAATTTTAATCCGAGGTTTCTGTAGATTCTTTATGAAATTTTTAGTAAAAAGATTTGATTTGACCTAGCTCTCATGGCTTTTGAGAAAAAAATTAAAATAAGCCATAAGGGACCAACACCCAAAATTTACCATTTACATTTATTCTTCAATTTTTTCTTCTGAAGTCTTACTCCATTTTAAAACAGATAGTACATGCACCTAGCGATGACTTTTCCAGGATAATAGTCATATTTAGGAAATCTGGTGCACCTTGGTGACTTGCTATGTTGGTATCACGTTGCGCCCGGTGTACTCGATATCTTGAGTAAAATAAATATTCTGGGGGAAGTTGGCTTTTAAGCTTTTTGTTGAATGGTCATATTCGCTGACATGTTTTTGTATTCGCATGAAGCTTACTTCTTTCAAGGTTTCATAAAGGACCAGGAAAAGAAGCTGACCCAATTCATTTTCCGCTAAAAATATAATGTTCTCTCACTGAACAATTCATGGATTAATAACTTAAGAGTTGACATCTACTAGGTCGTCGGTATTAATTATGATAAAAAAACTTAATTAGGGACCGGTCATTATTTATCTCCAAGGGGGCCGGCAAAAAGGTAGGAGGGAAGGTCATGAAAAAATTGGAAATTGATAGAGGGAGGTCACTGCTTTTCTGGTTGATCAAGCATGGGGGGGGGGATCATGATTTTTTTAAACATAAACTATTGTTATAGTACATTGTATTTATGGCAAAAATTATTGATGCAGCTTCTTTAAATAGTGGGCTCCTGGCTTGTTGAAGACTGTGAAGACAACAAAGTGACTTAAGGGTATCCTTTTCATTAGATGTGGTTGTGGTTGCCTTCATGAACACAGAAGGACATTTAGTTCCATTTCCTATGAGCTACTATCCTTGTTAAAAGGAAATTATAGCAACATATGAAATTAGAAGCCTTTCAACAATAATCAGGAAAAAGGGGGGGGGTCAAAAGATTTGAAGTACATGTAGTTGAAAGAGGGGGTTAAAAATTTTAACACAACTTAAAAAGAGGGGGGGGGGGTCAGTTATGTTTGCTCATTCCAAATTTACATTTCGCCACCCCACCCCCACCCCCTCGCCTGGAGATAAATAATGACCAGTCCCTAAGTCAATAAACGGTCACGCAAAATCTTTCTTTAAAGAACCAAATGTTGACACAAAACGTCTGTCTTACATCTATGACAAGTATGTTGTCATTGCAGACAAGGTCCCTTATAATGTTGTTTTTGTGTATGAAAATCACACTACATTGACTGCTTGATAAAAAAAAAATAGGTATACTCCGACGCACGTACTGAAAGAGAAAATCCTGGGTCTGGTTAGTGTGCCTTTGTATTTTCAACCAAAGATAAATTCATTTGACTAGATACCTAAATGGCATACGTGTCTTTACAAATAGCGACTTTCAATTTTAATTGTCAATTTCCCTTTCATATGTAGCAATATGCCAGCAGCCCCAGCTTTTGTGGTATTTATTTAGTGCTAATACGATTCAATAGAGAATGTGTTTCCTATTTAGATTTCCTTGATATAGGGTTACTGCTTACCCACAAACTAATGATGGTGAGATTGAAGTCTGCTTTTATGGTATTCATCAACACGGAACATTTATCTCTCAGATGGCATAAAATATGTTTACTTTGTCATTAACGAAAAGCTTAAAGATACCAAAGGAGTAATCAGAAGGCGTAAATCGAGGGACAGACAATACAATGGCCAAAAGAAAAAAGGACTAACGGACAAGAAACGGTCTACAAAACATTACACAGAAAACTAAAGATCGAGCAACACGAACACCACTAAAACCCTGGGTGAACTTACTTACATAATTCTAACTATTTACTGGATTTGACTGTAGGTAACACAACGGGTGACACAAGTGGAGAAGGAACTACTTGCCCCTCTGGAGCACCTGAGATCATTTCCGTTGTTTTTGGTTGTCGTGATTTGTTGGATAAAGTTATTTTTGCCAATAAACAGAGACGTCACGAATTGTCTTCAACGAATGAATTTCCATTTCGAAGTAAAACGCCTGTAGTTGGTTCTGGAGAATATGTATTCTGAAGACATTTAATAAAGACTGATGTTTTGACAGTTACCTAGTTGGACTTGATCGAGGGTTGTGAACACAAATTGACTATTATATTTGTTGTGTTAATTAAAACAACAAGAATGACTAAAAGTACGATTTAATAAGTCGTATTTTAGAAGGAATTATTGGTTTTCTCCGAACTCCTTCAGCAAAATGCACTAGGTAGATAATTTAAACATTAGTATTTTTATATATTAGAACAATTGTGAAAGTAAGCAATGTATAATTTGTTTTATAAGTATTTATTAAGAAATTATTAAATAACAGAAATGAATTAAAAAATAACAAATAACAATTTAAAACAAAACTACACTTCACATTATAGATATTAAATAATATACTAGTAATAAAAAACACGTTTAATCACATGTTCAAAACACATTAAATCACATAATTATAGTATACCAAATCACGATGTCATGATCAAAATATTAAACCACATGATCAAAATACAATTAATCCCATGATCAAAATACATTAAATAATAAGCAACGCACATATACTTAGTTTGAAAAATATGTTTAAGGTGTACGGTGAAACTCGACATTTTCTGAAAAGTACAAATTAGAGCATTCAGACTTTGACACTATGCAGTTTTCTTAACCATATCTATTTTCTTCATCAAAGCACCGTTGTTGACTGACTCGTGTATATACCATAGAATATAATAAATGTAACAAATGATACAACAGCTTTTCAAACGCACCCTTTGGTATCGACACAATTTTAAAGATAATAATTAACATATCCAGTCCTCGATCAAATTAACACACAGATCGTCAAAAATAAAACAACAAATTAAAAAAGAAAATATATTCACAAAAGGGATATTTCATTTAATGCAAATGTGGAATGAAAGCATTTCTCATTTCACCAAGAATTGAACTGTTCCGACAGTGTGGTCTTTTTTGTTCTTCAATTTATTCCACTTGATCATGTTTCTTCATATCACTGGTAAACTATATTCAGAATTTATTTTATCGTAATAAATACATAAGATTCAGATGTAGGTAAGAACATGTGTTTATAAAGGATACCTGTATTTGAAGCTTTCACAATTGGACAATTATTGGCCAATATTTGGCATGTTCAATGAATACATGACGTCACATCTTATTAATGACATCTGTTTAAAGGTGGGGCATCTTGGTCGTGATTGTATGGTAGTTGGATTTACAACTACATGTGCAATCAGTTTCTATCAAAATGCAAATCATTAAAACATCGCATTATGGAATAAAATGAACAATTAATAAGATACTAATGTTTTATGTCCTGGCATTTATCACATGTTTTATAGCATCACAACTCAATGCTAACTAGAGACTGATATAAGGTATCCCCCCATTTGTTATGTTTACATCTACAACGATATTGTCCATTTCCAACAGCTGCACGACACATGGTGGCACTTCCTTTCTTGTAGGAGATTGTATTATCATTCATGTTTTTATATTGCGTTATTCGGTATACACATTGTATTGTATATGGGTTGTAATTTTGCAGCACTTTGGGGAGGGAGGGTGTGTGGTGGGGTATTCTGCATTTACTTGTTACAATATGATTCACATAAAACATAGCTTCTCGTATGGAATGATCATTTATAGATATAATATTAGAATTAATATACAGAAACAATAACTCTGTAACGTTATGATTATAATGGTGCAATTATTATTTTATCATAGGGATTAATGCTCCAAAAACAATATTTTCCTGTAATGGTAAATCGAATGGGTGCCATTCATATTTTATATGTACTAGTTGTAATCGAGGTGTACTCGATACAACATTATGTGATAAATTTTGTCAGTAACTTGAGACAAGTATGTGGTTTTCTCTGGGTACTCCGGTTTCTTCCACAAATAAAACTGACCGCCAGTTATAACTGAAATATTGTTGAAAATGGCGTTAAACACCATTAACCAATCAACCAACCAACCATCATTTTAAGCAAAGAGTGTAAAATTGTGTCTTGATTGTTCCGCTTGTAGTAAGAAAAAAAAACAGTCTAAAGTTGAAGGGAAGTAATAAGACACAATTAACTAACCAACTCATAACCGACAATGAAAAGTGTATCTTATTCTATGAATTTCCCGAACAAAGTCTTTTCACAACTGTGTATATAAGTGTGTTTGGTATAGTTCTGCTGTATTTAATGGCATCGTGTTACTTGCTTTATCTATTTGCATTTCCTGCAACGCCTCGCGCAACAATGATATCATTTCCTGTTTGAGTTGATCTCTCTCGCTAACACTCGTAAGTCTTTCACTGCTACAGGGACTATCCCAGTCACGTGATAAACTCTGTGGATATTTGTAAGCAGTTTCATCGTAGTAATGATGTTTGTTCAATAATTCAGAAGTACTCGATGCTTTATCATTATTATACTGTGTTCTTTTTGACTTCAGCATATGGAGAGGTATATCTGTTGGTGGGAACATCTTTCGCAGATCTGTGAGGATTTCCCCTCTTAATCTTTCAAAATAGTTTGAAGTTCGGCTTGCTTCTTTCTTCCTGTCCTCACGTAACTCATACCTAAAATAACAAATGAGAGAGAATAATATTAACACTATGACTACATTCAATAACCCAAATATTGACGACAACAAATAGTGAATTTTATATCTATCAATAACACAGACATTGCCCACCAAAATGGGATTTAAGGTCAGGCAATGACCCCAACTATTGACAACAAATAGGTAATCTTCTATCCATCGATGACTTCGGTTTGTTAATAAAAGTTTTAAGGATAATCACCAAATATTGTCCAAATTTTGTCAACAAGAAAGCAAATTAAGAATCAGTCAATATAAAAAGTACCATTTTACCAACAAAAGAGCAACTTCCTATTAGTCAAAGAAGGAAATATCATATTTATAGGTAAAGTTCAACGGTATAAAATGATCACATCATATGAGTGTATTTTCAGTATAATGGATCAGTAAGATACTAGTATTTATATTGGGATCATATCAAGTATAGCACATTCATGTAATAACGATTCTATTAACACGTGACATGAAGTTAACGATGACACATGGGCTGCTGAAGAATAATGTTTTTCGTTGTTATATGTAGCATTCCTAGGATTTTTCTTTCATAATTAATCAACAGTTTTTTCAACACCGTATCTATTTCTCAATGCCAATGAGACAATGCACGTGACTACACATGCTACTCACAGTGACCCGTGATCCACTTTAGCACGTCTGACCAGTTTATTATTAATATGGTATATAATAAAAGTGGGTCGTCATGTACATGTGTATTAAAGTATCGATTTTGTTCTGCTTCGATGATATTCTGACAAGATTTTGGAACTGTTCTGATGATGTGGTATTTCTTGTTTTCTATTTGTTTTGTACCTCATCAATAGTCCTGTCTGTATCCCGACTATATGAAAGAAAATATGGTCTTAATATAGACTAGATGCGTCTTGTTTGATTCTGTCTATTTAGAACATACAAAACTCAGGCTAGAAATATTTTGTTTGATTCTGTCTGTGTAGATACAAACCTCAGGCTAGAAATATCTTGTTTGATTCTGTCTGTGTAAACATACAAACCTCAGGCTAGAAATATCTTGTTTGATTCTGTCTGAGTAAACATACAAACCTCAGGTTGGAAATATCTTGTTTGATTTTGTCTGTGTAAATACAAACCTCAGGTTAGAAATATCTTGTTTGATTCTGTCTGTGTAAACATACAAATCTCAGGTTAGAAATATCTTGTTTGATTTTGTCTGTGTAAATACAAACCTCCGGCTAGAAATATCTAGTTCGATTTTGTCTGTGTAAACAAACAAACCTCAGGTTAGAAATATCTTGTTTGATTCTGTCTGTGTAAACACACAAACCTCAGGTTAGAAATATCTTGTTTGATTTTGTCTGTGTAAACATACAAACTTCGGGCTAAGAAATATCTTGTTTGATTCTGTCTGTGTAAACATACAAACCGCAGGTTAGAAATATCTTGTTTGATTTTGTCTGTGTAAACATACAAACCTCAGGTTAGAAATATCTTGTTTGATTCTGTCTGTGTAAACATACAAACCTCAGGTTGGAAATATCTTGTTTGATTTTGTCTGTGTAAATACAAACCTCCGGCTAGAAATATCTTGTTTGATTTTATCTGTGTAAACATACAAACCTCAGGTTAGAAATATCTTGTTTGATTCTGTCTGTGTAAACATACAAACCTCAGGCTAGAAATATCTAGTTCGATTTTGTCTGTGTAAACAAACAAACCTCAGGTTAGAAATATCTTGTTTGATTCTGTCTGTGTAAACATACAAACCTCAGGCTTGAAATATCTTGTTTGATTCTGTCTGTGTAAACATACAAACCTCAGGCTAGAAATATCTTGTTTGATCTCTAATAGGTCATCTTCATTGACGCCATCTTGTTGTTTCTGTTTCTTGATGTGGTGTATGTATCTATTCACCAAACGTTTCATCACATCCTAAAATAACATCAGTAACCATTGAAACTAGGTTGTATATCAATATTGAACAATTGCAAATGACACACATAATGTATTCTAGGTTCAACACTGCATATAGGTCTTTTAGTTATTAAGAGTTTGCGGTTTGCCCGGTTGTATGTGAGGGCTGGCCTTTTACTCACACTAGCACGTGTATGACCGCATCATTTCACTAAGCAGGGGAAGAGAGTTGGGCCCATAAAACTAGTATAACCCCGCCACTTTTTATTAAAGTTCCTGTACCAAGCCAGGAAAGTGAGTGGTCATGTAATTGAGAGTTAACGGTATTTAGTTTGCCTCATTTTACGATTTTGATTTTAGAATTGTTAGGACGGTGTGGTATTTTTTGTTTAACATTTCACCTAACAACAGTTTGCATTTCATGATAAAATTACATGTAGTTTGACATTTCACCTAACAACAGTTTGCATTTCATGATAAAATTACATGTAGTTTGTATATTGTAGCTTCTAGTAAAATTTGTGACTATGAGCGCGTTAATTAATATTATTTGACGACAAGGCAGGGACCATCATCTGTAACTAATTACAATGCAATAAGTATTACATTAGGACGAAAAAACCAAACAAGTGATACACTTGTTATACATGTGAACACATACAAACTGTACAAGGCCGATTGTGAACTGTGAATAAGTGCGCATAAATGTATACCCCGTTCTATTAAGAAGTGAAAACATGCTTAAATAAAATTGAAATACAACATATATATAATATAGGTAGTCGTAGCACGCCTTATTACGCCACCTCTAGACCCGCGCCGGAATGTCAGAATGAGAATATTATTTGATATTTTAGGCGTACTTCGAATGACTAGCACTTACGGAAATTTATCCTGCAATGACAGCATTTACCGTCCAATATAGCCTGCCCAATATTTTTTTTTTATATTGGTCAGTTATAAATAGAATAAAATTTTATAGTTGGCAAACTCATCGGGGCACATTAGGTGATATTGTTTTCAAATACATACACAAAATTATTTCAAATACTTTTATCATCGTCCAGTAAACGTTTATTTACGATTTAAAATTGCAGGATAAATACAATACATGTGCACTGTCGAAGCATATAGGTAAATATGTGTATTCGGCGCGAAACGTGGGAAAAGGCTCGCCGAAGCCTCGCCTTTTCCCCCGTTTCTAAGCCTCATACACATATTACCTGTATGCTTCGACAGTGCACAAGTATTGTATATTTCCCTCATTAAATACATTGTACCTTGAATGCTGAATTTACCTTTTGAACTTTTAGAACCCATAGTAACAAGCGTAAATAAAAATACTCTGTCACAACAAACACAATTAAAAAAGCTTAGACAGTTATTATATGTGTAGAAAATATGTTACATGTGACAAGGTTGTCTCTCATAGAGAGAAGAAAATTATACTCCAAAGATGGTATAATAGCTATGTTTGTAGTCAATATACATTTTTGTATCAATATCTCTAACGAGCAAATAGACTAAAAGAATTAGCTCCAATGATAAATTAGATTACAAGTATTGATATTGAAATGAGATTCTGCTCTTGTGTAAGCTTAATCAATTTCTGAATTTAAATGCGTGGTTTTGTTCTAATACGTCATAATTTACATACTTGATTTAATATATATAACAAACTAATAATGTCCATTAAGCTAAAAATATAATATTGACAAAATGACGATCTCAAAGTAATAGTTAAAGCAATCTGATAAAAATAGAATATTTCACTTGCTTCCCTTGACTGGTATGTCGCGGGAGAAATCTGAAGAAACCGCATTACGGGTCAGGGTCAAATGCAAGTGATCCTACCTCATGAATATTGAACGAGTACACGATATGTCCCCTTTTCAACCAATATGAATATTCGTAGTAAACAAAGCAGTTTAATTTCAAATTATTCGATATTCATAGTCTCCATTTTCATTGGACGGTAAAGGTCATGGTCATGATATAAGGTCACTGGTATGTCACCCGTAGTGGAGTTTCTTCAGATTTCCGATGTCACGACATACCTGTAACGGGGAGAAAGTGAGATATGTTATTTTAATCAGCTTGCATTATAATCTGGTGGTATTTACGTAGTAGCAATTATCATAGTGAATGGGTAAAAACTAAACGTGTTAAATTGTGTTATACCTGTATATTTTCAGCAGTAATGCTAAAGTACATTCCTGTAGACTGACAAAGATCATAATGAAAAACAAAAATATTAAATAATTCAGATGGATTTTGTTATTTAATGCGATATTCTTACGCGAAAATTAGAATTATTTGATACTTTGACAAAGCTTAATCAATGAACTTAAGGACCGATAACTCTCCTCGAAAGCTAATGTTTATTTTGTTACTGTACTAGTTATGTGAAAACCAATTAATAATCAATTATGTAGGTAAAATATATTGTATTTATCACATGTTTGATGTCTACAGGGAACTAACATAATAAACTAGTTTGACAGATTTCAACTTCGAATCTTGGAATCTTATAGAAGGAATTACTGTTGATATCTTACCTGATAATGGAATTGGCTATATGACGGGGAGACCTTGTAGGAGTCGCCATTAAATTTCGGCCGCTGAAAATAACAGTAAACCAAAACATTATGTATTTCTAAAACAAATCTAATAAATTGACTATTATGGCGATGTGATTGTGAAAGTGTATCTCAAGCTGCTCTATAATTTTGTCTTTAATAGTAAATGCAAGTCGTACCAAGGTGTTACTTCTTTGAGAAATTACCTGCAGTTTTAGATAATCCTTTAATAAACCTCAATTTTACTTTGAAACTTCTGATGCCTGATTAACATATACATACTAGAGAAAACTGGAGGGGCAATCAAGAAGGAACGATTCAGAGAAATCGACAACACCCGGCACACACGACACAGGGTGAAGGAAAACACAAAGTAAAACAAAACACAGAAAACTAAAAGATGAGCAAATCCTATGTATTCTCAAAGAAAAGTAAAATATATAGAGATGGCTCAACCAATAGAAAAAGTACGCCGCTCGTCCAACTGAAACTGTTGATATTTTTAAAATTATTTAGTTTTCCAATCTCTTGAATTCGAGTGTACATGATGAAGGTCATTCCAGACACGTGTCGCAGGAACTAAGCATGAAGAATGTCATTCCAGACACGTGTCGTGGGAACTAACACGATGAAGGTCATTCAAGACACGTGTCGCGGGAACTAAACATGACGAAGGTCATTCCAGACACGTGTCGTGGGAACTAACATGACGAAGGTCATTCCAGACACGTGTCGTGGGAACTAACATGATGAAGGTAATTCCAGACACGTGTCACGGGAACTAAGAATGATGAAGGTCATTCCAGACACGTGCCGCGGGAACTAAACATGATGAAGGTCATTCCAGACACGTGTCGCGGGAACTAAGCATGACGAAGGTCATTCCAGACACGTGTCGCGGGAACTAACATGATGAAGGTCATTCCAGACACGTGTCGCGGGAACTAAATTTGATATCTATGTTTTTATTGTATCAGAGGATGGAAACAAAGTATGTATGTTTTCTTAAGCAAACAACGACTAGATTCAAATGAATTCTCAGATTACAATAATTGATCAAGTGATATATAAGATTTATTGTATATAGATGAAATATAACATTCATACGATACCAATAATGTGGCAAAAACAGCTGGTCATGAGTAATAATATACAATGAAACAACTTGCTTACTTTGCAATGGTTTGAAATGAAACATAGAAACATTTAGTTGAAGAAGTTAAGTGTACAAAAGAGCACACAAACATATATCATTTATAGTAAAGATTTTGGGAAAATAAAACGTATTTAATTTTAAATTTTTTGACAAAAAATAGGATACTGTATATCTGAGAAAACTTTTCTGGAACACCTGAGTTCACCCCCGATTTTAAATGGGGTTCCCGTTGCTTAATCTTTAGTTGTCTGCATAAGAAGAAACAAGGATATGTCTTTTTAATTGTTTTCAAGAGTGTCCCCCTTCCCCTCCCCCCACCCCGTTCGCGATATCATGTTACCGTTTGCTCTTGTGGTTAAAAGACGTTACATAGTTTCTTATTATGAATATTATAGGATTTAGTATTTTAAGAGGCAGATTGACAAACTCACTTGGCAAATTATACATAGCTTATGCATTTTGGTTATGCAAACATATAAATGAAAGTTATTATTAATGTTGCGTTTTTTGGTTCATCCCTTTGTTACTTTCTTCGCAACACGGGAACTAGCATTAGGGCTTTGATACTAACTCAACTTACTAATAACTATTACATGTTTATTGCTCGAACTACAATCTAAAACTAACTAACATCAAATCTACCAAGTGCTTACATAGCACAACAGCAAAATCTGATAAATCAAGTTTATAGCTATTTTGACCTAGGCTAAGGAAACAGACTCTGGTCTAGACTAATAAGAATTAATGACAATTGCCCAAAGCTTGAACTATTCAGCTGCTGTGATTTTATTGACCTCAAGGGACTCAATAAATTCTGTGATGAAACACAGCTTTTAATATTTATTGTTATTCGAAATAGTGAACCGTAACAATTAACAACCCGATATATTTCAGCTTAATAACCACTTGTTGTCTTTGTTGTTTATGATTGTATATTATTTTTATAGTTAACTACTAAAATGTCATTTCACACAGTTGTCATGCAATTGAAAGAGAAATTCGGAAAACATGATTTTACGGAAGATAAGCCAGGATAAAATGCATTGGAAAATTCAAATAATGTCCAACTTAAAAAAAATACAAATTATTAAACACCCATTCAACACTCATTCAACGAACCATTGTAATATGACAGTAATGGTTTGATATGCAGTGATTGTAATATGACAGTAATGGTTTGATATGCAGTGATTGTAATATGACAGTAATGGTTTGATATGCAGTGATTGTAATA
>MJUT01013085.1:77032-89716 GCA_002080005.1 Gigantidas platifrons
AGTAGGAGCTAATGACGGTATATTAGTAGGAGCTAATGTGGGTATATTAGTAGGAGCTAATGAGGGTATATTAGTAGGAGCTAATGACGGTATATTAGTAGGAGCCAATGCAGTTAGTGAATTTATCGATGAAGATCAAATTGAATATTTGTATGAACATGATTCACAGACTGACATTGTAGCTGAGACAGACTCACAGTCCGACTCGCATACTGACTCACAGACTGACTCAGCTACAGATTCACAGACTGAATCAGCGACAGAGTTGGACTCTGAGACCGATCTTCAGACGGATTCACAAGCAGATTTACAGACGGAAGTCGAATGCGAGACAATTACTCATCCTGATGTTTACAGACAGACATTGAACCAGGAACAAGTACACAGACGGACTCTCAGAATGACACAGATTTATCAGACTTACAACCTGCTAAACGACTACGTACGGATTCTGGTAATGTATTGTATGAGGTAAGTGATCACATATAATCTCAGCAGGAGATTATGTTTGAAGATGACTTTGCCATTTTACATGATCTATTGACGGACGGAACAGCTGACCAGACAGATGAAGTAACATTACATCCAACAACTAGTGTTAAACATGATAACATTCGTAAAATGGTTGATGAAAGATGGGAGTCTTTTTAAACTAGCATGTCCTTACGGAATTCTGAATTTATTATATGATATGGGTGATCTGGAATTGTTAAATTCAGTGGTTGATATTTCTCATTGGGTCGAAACTCCCATCTCTCTTCACGCAGCAGCTAAACAAACAAGTCTTTCACTGTCTTGCAAAAGATGCAAGAGCAAAGGTAATTGTACTGCAAAATCGTGCAAATGTAGAAAGACAGAAGTTCCGTGTGAGAGCAAATGTCATCTTGGACATATGTGTTTAAATGTTTAAAATTGATTTCCACATGGACATGTATGTTGTACTTGACTGATAAATATTTGTAAATGCAATTCATTATTTAATATTTAGATTAACAATTAAATAATTCCTTCAAAATCGTCTTCTTCATTTGATACGCATATGGTCTAAATACCGATTTGGTCAAACTCGTTGATGACCATATGCGTATGGTCGGACCATATGAGAATACGGATTTGGTCGGGACCATACGCGTATGGCCCAAATACGAATTTGGTCTGGAACATATACATTATCAAATATGCATAATACCAATAGTCTACATTTTTATTTTAGGCGAGAGGAGACATCACATTTTTATCCTAAGCTAAAAATTAGGTTGTTTTAAATCAATATTAGCATTTTATTTTTTATTCATTGTAATAGTAATACAAATGTAGTATACAAGGCACTCGAATCGTGAATAAGAGTACCATCATATATTTTACGAGTTTATGATGCACCAGTTGATGCTTGTTGCGACTGGTGTCAAATACTCTACAAATAATCCGCTTCATACCATGGATCTGAAAGTTCACCTTGCATACATTTCATAAGCGCTAAAGTGAAAAAAAAATCATGAATAAATTCTAGGAAAAAAATTCTATTTCGATTCCTCTGCATTCAAATGATACGTCAAAAGTCTTCAGTGGTATAATATTATATTGTAAAAGCAGCAGATTTACCTGTTAATTAGTTGGCGGGTCCTTAATAGATTTACCTGTCGATGCGATGACAACTTTTTACATATGTACCAGTGCATGATGCTATTTGATATGATATATTTCCTTATTATATTTTGTCAACAATTTATTCTCATTTATCTTAATCAAAATTGAAATCGCTTAAAGGAACTAAAAACTGAAATTAAACATAAACGAAAACATACTTACCAAGTTAGAAACTAAACATAGACTACCCAAGTTAGCAAAAAAACATAGGCTTATCAAGTTATATCGATACTCCGAATACAAAACAACGATACAGCTTAATCATAAAACATAGTTTCAATGATTTATACTAAAATATACATTACCTGTTTCTGTCCATACTTCAGAGCTAATTTTAACCTTGATAGTGTCAATTTATCTGGACTAGTGTTCTGTTCTAAAGCGCCACCAAAACCATTAAAATTTTCTTCGCACGTGTCACAATCTTTATTCAAGATAGCTATCACTTCTTCGGTACTCCGACATTGATCAAGCAAATCGCAAGAAAATCGTCGACATTGGTCTCGCAGTTCCATGTATGTTTCTTTGAACTCATTTTCACTTAAGGCAAGTTTTTCTAGTGTGTGAGACAATTTGAATGCTGTAAGGATGGGGTCGGCACTCGTTAAGGAAATCCAAGCTGGACTAGCCAAGGCACGGTATGTGTTTATTCTTAACAGAGAATGTCGGAGACTGTCTTTGTGTACCTGTTCTTGGCAGGTTTTACATGAACATGAGAGTTGATGAGGAGGATAGATGTCTGCTCCACGGAGCAGTAACAGTTGTAATATCTCAAATTGATTACAATGAGCAGCTAGCATCACTGGTGAAATATCTGAGGAATAATCAGAACTTTCTTCGCCGTGCCCATTATTATTAGACCACTCTGATCCTAACATGCTAGACTTTATAGAGGGGTGATCTATTAACATCTCAACTATTTTATAAACTCCCTCCCTGATAGCATATAATAATGCATCTCCAATCTTAACACCATCCTGTTGCAGTAATACTTCTACAATCTCCACATTTTCGTTGTCAACAGCAATCTGAATTGCTGAGCGTCCAAGCATGTTCGTACTGTTAACATTTACAGGATTAGGTTCTTGTAAACAACGGATGACGGCGTGCTTATCTCCCCTTTCTACGGCTTCCAGAAAAATCCGTTCATTTGTGTTACTTCTGTACGAGACTTTAAGTGGTTCCAATGGCATTTTTATAGGACGTATTCGACTTGAACGCTGAGAAATTCTTTCTGATATCGTGTTGATCGCCATTGTAAAGTAATGTGTATATCACTGGAAAATAGATATATATGGAATAAATAGACATTTAAAAAAGCAAATATTGATTGTCCTTCAATAATAAAATGAAAAACACAAAATACCACACTGTCGTAATAGTTCCAAAATACAATAGAAAAATCGCTAAAAAAGAAGAAAAAATGGATATTCCTAACACACAAATGGTTAACCGCTGAATATCCTGGCTTCGTACAGGCACGCCTATAAAAAGTGACCGGGCTAAACTAGTAGTATGGACCCAAACCTCCTCTTCCAATGAGCCATGTTTATCCTCATTAAATATTATCTGTACATGATCAGACTTTTTCTATGATCAATTTTGTATATGCTTTGTATTTATTATCAAAATTGACAGTTCCTATATAAAGCAATTATTATTAAAACTATGAAAATATTACCCTCCCTCATCCATTGGTTACTTTACCGATTTTCAATATCACATTAAAGGCTTTGGCTTTCTTCCTCGAAAATACATTTATATTATTTGGCTTTTCGATCTTTTGTTTTGAGAGTATGAGATAAAGGTTATTCCAGAAACGCGTCATGCGCACTAAATTAGATATCTACGTTTTTATTTGATCATTAGCCACTAAAGACAATTGCAATCATTGTCACAATAAAACGAAATTAATCCCCAGACCAGGGCATTCAACATTCAATTTATTATTTTGTTCGTTCAGTACAGTCGTTACATCGGTCATATGGTAGAATTGTTTGTCTATCTTCTATCTGGCCTTGCCTGTGTATATATATAAATGAGTAAGACCGCGAGTGTCTTATAAGAAGCAAGAACTGCTTACATTTCGAGGGCACCTTGCTTCGCCCCTGTTTTTTTTTGCATAGTCCGTGTTGCTCATCTTTTAAGCTTTCTGTGTTGTGTTTGCTTTTATTTGTTTGAAATAGGTTACACCAGTCATCTGATGGTCAATTCCAGTGGAAGATTAAATGGTTTATGGCTCCAAACAACTTAAACCAAATGTTTTTAGATTATTTACCTTTCCAATCTTTTGACTTTGAATGTACCTGGTGAAGGTTATACCAGAAACGCGTCGTGTTCAATTGGCTTTTAATTTAATTAAATGTGCATACATATGCTAATATATACTAATCAGCTGAATGGATCAGGTAAAATGGTAAAGTAGTAATAATCTACAATAGCAACACCGACTGCAATACGAACTAATGCGCCTTCTCATTCTAAACTATGCCACAAAACCATACCACACGGACAGGTGCTGGCGTAAAACCAGACCACACGGACAGATGCTGGCGTAAAACTAGACCACACGGACAGATGCTGGCGTGATTCTAGGTTACGGGATTGCACCTCCCCTTGATAAAGAAACTACATTTAGAGTGGTCAAATATCAACAAATAATATAAAAACCAGCATATATCTGTTTCAACTAAACAAATAGGATTCGATTTCACTGACAATGACCTCAAACTATTATACAAAGACACCGTTAGCAAGTTCAATGCAGTATTCAACTGACTATCACCTAAGACAATAAAATATGATGGTTGTTCACCATTACTCTTCGGATAAATTTATAAAATGCAAACACTTATAGATTTATATAAATTACCTGTGGTCATACCCATTAAAAGATCTAATGTCTTCATGAGAAACCAGAAATAATAAATGTGCATGGAACAAAAATGCAAGGAAGGTTTGAAGATTTGACCTATGATGTAGATTTGACCTATGATGTATATTTGACCTATGATGTATATTTGATCTATGATGTAGATTTGACCTATGATGCATATTTGACCTATGATGTAGATTTGACCAATGATGTATATTTGACCTATGATGCATATTTGACCTATTATGGAGATTTGACTTATGACGGGTTTTTTTACCTATGATGTAGATTTGACCTATGATGTATATTTGACCTATGATGTAAATTTGAACTATGATGTATATTTGACGTATGATGTAAATTTGAACTATGATGTATATTTGACGTATGATGTAGATTTGACATATGATTTAGATTTGACCTGTGATGTAGATTTGACTTATGATGTATATTTGACCTATGATGTAGATTTGACCTATGATGTATATTTGACCTATGATGTATATTTGATCTATGATGTAGATTTGACCTATGATGCATATTTGACCTATGATGTAGATTTGATCTATGATGTAGATTTGACCTATGATGTATATTTGACCTATGATGTAAAATTGAACTATGATGTATATTTGACGTATGATGTAAATTTGAACTATGATGTATATTTGACGTATGATGTAGATTTGACATATGATTTAGATTTGACCTGTGATGTAGATTTGACTTATGATGTATATTTGACCTATGATGTAGATTTGACTTATGATGTATATTTGACGTATGATGTAGATTTGACATATGATTTAGATTTGACCTGTGATGTAGATTTGACTTATGATGTATATTTGACCTATGATGTAGATTTGACATATGATTTAGATTTGACCTGTGATGTAGATTTGACTTATGATGTATATTTGACCTATGATGTAGATTTGACATATTAGGTCAGCCATCAAGTGATCTATGTTTATATACCGTAAAAAAAACTTGCATTTAAGACTTAATTAGATTTATCTTAATGTAACCTTTACGAGTAAAGGCTGCTATTATTCTAGACGAATTATTTAAATATGTGTTGGCATATCCCATTATGGTTGACAGCCATGTTGACCTATATTGATCATCATGACTTGACATGTAAATTCTAATAGCAAATGAATTAAAGCAGAAAAATACATATCTTTCTTTACTTGATTTTCTTGAACTTTCTTAGAAACATCTAAGGAATGCTACATTACACTGAATTTTTTTTTGCAATAGATCATATAATAATCAATATCAGAAATAAATTTCACAATATTTATCTCTAATAGACAAACGATATCACTAATTACCAAATATGATATGTTCACGTATACAGTCCATGTGAGTTGGTGAGAGACATTATTACAGCATTAACCCATTTGCCTTCGTTAGCTGTAAAAGTCCATGTATTGTGCTTTAAATCTACTAAAGAGATAAATCATACTGTCACTTATTCAGTCCATGTGGTTTTGTGACAGACGTGATTATAGTATTAAAGCATTTTTCTTCATTAGCCGTAAAAATCTAAAATCTACTAAAAGGATAAATTGTATAGCCACAAACCTTTCATTTGATTTCGTGTTAGACATGTGTATAACATTATAGCGTTTAAATTCGTTAGCCATGAAAATATATGTAATGTACATTAAAATCTACTAAGCTAAAAAGATAAATTCTAATTACTCGATCTTGACACAACAATATTAAGACATGGCTAACAGCATTGCATGCCTAGTAGACAAAACTGAGAATTAATATCATGGGAGATTACTTTTCAGTATATGGGTATATTTTTTTCCATGTACATCTTCTATTCAATTGTATGTCTTAGTTTTACTCTATGTTGGGTATCATGTTTCGAGCTTTTGGTTTACTTTACTCACAAGACTATACAATTTTTGAACTATCAACGTACCTGATGCAGGTGTATTACAGAAACTCGTCGTGTGTACTCAATTAGATACATTTTATTGACACCAAATAAAGTTGATTTTAAAAGTGTTTCTATTATTAATTAGTTTGTTCATTTTTGTAAATATAACACGCAATTATTATTGAATAGGTATTCCATCGCTGGATTTGTGATTGAAACTATAAACTATAACCACTGTTATCAAAATACATTTGACTTTGACAAATGATATACGTCTGCTAGATTGATTACAAATCAAGCATTCAGCACAATTGCAAGGAGCAAGACTTCTTAAGCTTAATATAATTCAATGCAAACTGCCATTAATATTAATGAACGTCTTTATCCTTTCAAAACGCAATCAGAACGTATGTACATGAACACTGAACATTCCATATGATTATAAATTAAACAGTTAACAACTACTTCTTACCTCAGATCATACAACACATAACAAGACCAGGATATGTTTATACAACAGTTATACAATAAATTTGTTATGTCATGAAAACACCTTAGAATTATAAAAAAAAAGAAAGTTAATAGTAATTCTAGGACATGGCACGTGGATAACGTATACTATAGTGGTCTACTCATGAATACACAAAAACAACAAGGAAGCACAAATAATGACCTTGAGATCTATTACATATAGTATAATAACAGAACAAACAATACTGTGTGGTATTATTTATGTCCTATAATTTATATACTGTTATGTAGAGTTTATGATAAAGTAAAGCTATTGTTTAACTGTTGTTAACATGTTGTCGTCTTTTGTTTTTGTGTTCAATGATCAAAGCGTAGATATCTAAACTAATGTGCACACGATGTGTTTCTGAAAAAACCTTCATCATTTGCGCTCAAATTCGTAATATTTGAAAAAAATCTTTGAGAGCAAGAAACCAAACAGCATAAACCAGATATCAAACATCGGCTAAGATTACATAACATATGTCAGAGGTCATCATCGGTAATCTACAGCTGATAGAGCTCCAATTACTCTCCACTCATCACCCATGGGTCAACGCCAGAGAGATCATCATCGATAATCCACAGCTGGTAGAGCTCCAATTACTCAACACTCATCACCCGTGGGTCAACGCCAGAGAGATCATCATCGGTATTCCACAGCTGGTAGAGCTCCAATTATTCAACACTCATCACCCGTGGGTGAACACCAGAGAGATCATCATCGGTAATCTACAGCTGGTAGAACTCCAATTACTCTCCACTCATCACCCATGGGTCAACGCCAGAGAGATCATCATCGGTAATCCACAGCTGGTAGAGCTCCAATTACTCAACACTCATCACCCATGGGTCAACGCCAGAGAGATCATCATCGGTAATCTACAGCTGGTAGAGCTCCAATTACTCAACACTTATCACCCGTGGGTCAACACCAGAGAGATCATCATCGGTAATCTACAGCTGGTAGAGCTCCAATTACTCTCCACTCATCACCCGTGGGTCAACACCAGAGAGATCATCATCGGTAATCCACAGCTGGTAGAGCTCCAATTACTCTCCACTCATCACCCGTGGGTCAACGCCAGATAGATTATCATCGGTATTCCACAGCTGGAAGCGCTCCAATTACTCTCCACTCATCACCCGTGGGCCAACGCCAGAGAGATCATCATCGGTATTCCACAGTTGGTATCGCTCCAATTACACTCCACTTATCACCCGTGGGTCAACGCCAGAGTGATCATCATCGGTAATTCACAGCTGGTAGAGCTCCAATTACTCTCCACTCAACACCCGTGGGTCAACGCCAGAGAGATCATCATCGGTAATCCACAGCTGGTAGAGCTCCAATTACTCTCCACTCATCCCCCGTGGGTCAACGCCAGAGAAATCATCATCGGTAATCCACAGCTAGTAGAGCTCCAATTACTCTCCACTCATCACACGTGGGTCAACGCCAGAGAAAACATCATCGGTAATCTACAGCTGGTAGAGCTCCAATTACTCTTCACTCACTTCACTCATAACCCGTGGGTCAACGCCAGAGAGATCAGCGTTTCGTTGAATAAAAACTATTAACAGTTATCAATTACAATCATTGTTGATATTATTAATCTCCTGATTTGAGATGAAAAATCAGGATCCTAATAATTTCCAAGGAATTTCTATCTTGATTTAAATTGATTTAAAAGCTGTTATTTGATTAGGTATTAAGACAGTCGTTGGGACAAAGTTATCTACAGCGATCACATGACTATGATGAGTTCTCTGTCAGGCGACCAACGGGTTATGAATGGAGAGTAATCGAAGGGTAATCAGCTGTGGGTTCCCGATGGTTGGGAGGATTGACCTTCGTTATGATAAATTACATTATTTGGGAAATGTAAATATCCAACCTATATGTATATAATTTGAGATGAGAGGCAAAAACTGCGCTGATCTTAGTGCAATGGTTGAACATCAGTGCTTAAGCGCTCAATTATAATGTCCTTTAACAAAGCTTAACACACCGATCCATCCAGTCTTATATCCTTCTCCTTAATGCTACGTGCTTAGCGAAGAAGCAACAAAATGCCAAATTTATAGTAAATGTTTTTACCCACCGGGGTTCGAACACAAGATCTATCGCTATCAAGGTAAGTACGATAACTATTACACCATCGATGTCGTTTATTTACATTTAATTTATATTTAAGCTGTAATAAGAACTTTTTTGATTTTTGTTTTCTAATACCGTATAAGTGGATTTTTTCTCGGGAGCTAAGTTTCACGATTATCTTTCAAAAGCGTTATTTCAACAACTGTTTTAATATAACTGTTCAAGTAAGTAGAACTCAACTCAATATTTTCGACAATCGTACTAGGAGAGATAGGGCTTGTACATTGTTTTAAAGAATAAAGACTTTCGTGCAGCCATATTTTATGCATCTTTCTGAGGACCATTTAAACTAAAATTAGATCATTAAACTCACACAGGGTCATTTAAGCAGTATCTAACATATACAAAATGTACACAATACAATGGTTAAAATTAATTAAACCCATTCAAATTTAGCGAGTTTTCGTTTATTGACTTTATAGATTATATATCATATTAGTTAATAAATCCAACTTTCCTTTTTCTTTTTAATATTTAAACATGTATAAATATTCTATTATATTATACTTTACGTTTATATTTTCCCTATTTGTCTTTTTAGCGAGCCGGTCCATATTATATACTTATTGACTGGGTATGAGGGAATGGCAAGTTTGTTGTCCCCGAGACGCTGACTATTGACCGAGGCGAAGCCGATGTCAATAGCCAGGGTCGAGGGGACAACAAAGTTGCTATTCCCGAATACACAGTCTATAAGTATTTTATTATACCGAAAAACATTAGAATCATAGTTGAATGATCACCTCAAAATGATAAAGACCAATAAAATCACGCATCTTTTGCCAGTATTTTGCATTATAAATCTGAATATTGTCTGATGGACATTTTTATGCTATTTTCCCAGTCATTCATAAGAGTTTGGTTCTTTTGAGAACGTAGACTTCAACACAAATTTACATGGTGACTACAAGTTGAAGAAGAGCAACAATGTACACATTTGAATATTGTCCCATGAACATTTAATCTCCTCTGTGTAAAAGTGCAAGACTTTTGTTTAAGAGAGCACCATCTTACAGTAAAAAAGGCAACTAAGTCAACAATATTTTTAATAATAACAATAAACTTTAACAAGTAACAACATATTTGGCTTTATATATAGTTCCAGAGATTACTTTTGAATGTAAAAATTAACTGTAGAATTGTTAATTGTTATGCCGGATGGAAATCCACTGAAATTACATGTCGGTGCAATTGTAAAGTTTTGAAAAATATTTTGAACTGGTAACTGGTTATTGTTTGTTTCAAAATTAGTAATGTCATTCAGAGCGTCTACCAGCTCATAATCAATAATTACGTCTAGATGCTGCTCAGTTAAAGAGACAAACCTTGCCATTTTCCGTCTCACTGTCTCGTTTGCTTATTTCAGAGTTTTCGTTAATAGACGGTGAAGTCCGAGTGTTCCGAATAAATATAAAACTTTTATCCAATCCGGTCCCGGAACTAAAAATCCGCGAAAACGATTCACATTGCCGGTCCATAGTCTTAAAAACTATGGACCGCTCTATAGTCAAACAACTGGAAAAGGAGAAATAGAATTTTAATGTAGAAACTTTTGTAGTGATGCTCATATACTGAGGTACAATAAAACAGTTTAGTACCTAGCATATGAAAATGCTGCATTTTGATTGGATGATCAGTGTGTACTATTGTTGAACAGTACACTTGACAACGGGTGACTATACCTAGCGACGGGAACTATACCAGTTTCAAACGATTTCCCGCGGGAACTATACCCGTGGCATAGATTTTCCCGCGTAATTTTTATATATTTTTGTCAAGATTTATTTCCCTTACAATGGACTCGTGCTGTAATCTGCTGTCAACATGGCCAGGTTTGGCAATGCAAATTTAATGTTACATTGTAAATTTAATTATTACTGTTATATTGACTTTGAGTGTTTTTTTTCTTGTATGTCTGGAATGGGATGTCATGTACTAAATATATTATTGTCTTCTCCCTCGAGAACAGTTTTCCTATAGTGTTGTCTGGTGAGGTATAGTGCTCTCGCCGTTGGCTCATGCACTATACCTCACCATACAACACTATAGGAGAACAGTTTCCTCAGGAGTAGACAATAATAGAATAATAGGTAACGTTGGCTCAGCCACTATACCTCACCAGACAACACTATAGGAGAACAGTTTCCTCAGGAGTAGACAATAATAGAATAATATTGAGCGGGCCCTTCAAGCCATGAACTATTTGTTAAATGTTACTATATATTATATTTAATAATGATGCCGACTTGACCATGACCCGGTGCCGAAATAAGCAAATGTTAGGTGCCGATTTGACTATTTAGATAGGTGCTGAAATGACCAGGTGCAGATATGACCTGATACCACCTGTACAGTATGATAATTACTAACAACCCAGGATCGACATCACACGTCGACAATCTAACTGACTTATAAATAGTTATCACCTACATATACATACACGTCATACAAAGCCTCCTGAAAAATACTACTCACACGTTTGTAGAATAACCTCCATCAGGTTAGCTCATAGTCAAAAGATTGGAGAGGGAAATATCAATTGTATATTTTGTGCCTGATCCGATTGTATTGTATCAGACAACAAATATGTTTAAGCTAAAAGATTGGCGAGAGAAATAATTTTAAAAACTTTGGGAATAAGTAAACCAAAGGTCCAAAACAGGAAAGCCAATATCAACCGAGATTTCCTATGAAACATTGACGAGAACATTTATGGTAAAACCGAGTAAACGGGATGTATGTATATTAAATTTACTTATTGTTGATAGTCGAAATACTCAGCAAAATTGAACTAAAACTAAAAATATTATTTTATTAAAATGTTCTTCAGATGATGCATGAAATAAGATTTTTATTTAATTTATTTTGATAAACCGATTCAATGTTTACTTAGAAAGTATTTCAAGAATAGTTTGATGATACAAAACGTGTCCCTGAAAAATACGACCAATGGGTGATTGTAGAGTACATGTTTGACAAACTTACACCTGTAAAATAAGACTGATTGGTTTCTGCACAAGACGAATAATGGTTATCTACAAAGTGCCCCCGTAATGTACGCATATGAACTTTCTGTACTGGGCGTACGTTTCCGTGTTTACACTGGGTGCCTGTAAAGTATGATCAATTTGCCTCTGTAAAATCTCGAAGCGCAATAAATATAAACAGCACAACAACGCTGTACAGAGTCACTTACACTGAAAAAGACCAATAAATATAAACAGCAAAACAAAGCTATACAGTGTCACTTACACTGAAAAAGACCAATAAATATAAACAGCACAACAAAGCTGTACAGAGTCACTTACACTGAAAAAGACCAATAAATATAAACAGCAAAACAAAGCTGTACAGAGTCACTTACACTGAAAAAACCCACATACTATCACAAAAATAAATGACAACAAAAAATGGATAGTACACTAGTAGGGTCAGTGAATGTTTGTCATAGTGTAGCTAACTGACCAGGGGCGGATCCAGGATTTCAAGTTATGGGGGGCACACATAAAAAAATAGCGCCGAGGGGAGGGAGGTGCGGAAATTGTTTGGGCATTTCGTGTGAAAAATCACGATTTTACGCAAAAAAAA
>MJUT01013085.1:122682-136104 GCA_002080005.1 Gigantidas platifrons
GTTTTGTTTTCACACTTTAGAACTGTTCTGACGGTGTGGTATGTTTTGTTTTCACACTTTAGAACTGTTCTGACGGTGTGGTATGTTTTGTTTTCACACTTTAGAACTGTTCTGACGGTGTGGTATGTTTTCCTTTCACACTTTAGAACTGTTCTGACTGTGTGGTATGTTTTGTTTTCACACTTTAGAACTGTTCTGACGGTGTGGTATGTTTTGTTTTCACACTTGAGAACTGTTCTGACTGTGTAGTATGTTTTGTTTTCACACTTTAGAACTGTTCTGACGGTGTGGTATGTTTTCCTTTCACACTTTAGAACTGTTCTGACGGTGTGGTATGTTTTGTTTTCACACTTTAGAACTGTTCTGACGGTGTAGTATGTTTTGTTTTCACACTTTAGAACTGTTCTGACGGTGTTGTATGTTTTATTTTCACACTTTAGAACTGTTCTGACGGTTGTGTGTTTTATTTTCACACTTTAGAACTGTTCTGACGGTGTGGTATGTTTTGTTTTCACACTTTAGAACTGTTCTGACGGTTGTGTGTTTTATTTTCACACTTTAGAACTGTTCTGACTGTGTAGTATGTTTTGTTTTCACACTTTAGAACTGTTCTGACGGTGTGGTATGTTTTGTTTTGCTTTCACACTTTAGAACTGTTCTGACGGTGTGGTATGTTTTCCTTTCACACTTTAGAACTGTTCTGACGGTGTGGTATGTTTTGTTTTCACACTTTAGAACTGTTCTGACGGGATGGTATGTTTTGTTTTCACACTTTAGAACTGTTCTGACTGTGTGGTATGTTTTGTTTTTCATTTCATCACATATAATATAACACATTACATTGGCTCTAATCTACTATAAGTAACACTAATCTGATACATTATTGTCTGTAATATATGACAATGTAAAACACTGTATGCTTTTCACAAAACATCAATATCTTCGTCAGACTGTATGACGTATAACGTTTGACAGATGTTTAAACACTCCGCTGTCTTTTTTGTTTTAATTTAGATTTAATTATTGTTGACTAACTTTATCTTTGATTTGTTTAATTTCCTTGTGTACCTTGTGGAAAATCACTTAAAATTTAGCTTTGTCCTAAAAATGTGGTAGTTTACTGAATTCTGTCCTTCTGAATTGCTTTGTGGTTGTACTAAATGTTGCTTTCACATTTGTCCTCATATTACGGGGCATATTTACCGATGTTAGCCGTCATATTACGGGGCATATTTACCGATGTTAGCCGTCATATTACGGGGCATATTTACCGATGTTAGCCGTCATATTACTGGGCATATTTACCGATGTTAGCCGTCATATTGTGGGACATTTTTATTGTTGTTGGCCTTCAGTTTTCTGTGCAATGTTTTGTAGATCGTTGTTTGTCGTTTTGTCCTTATTTCTTTTGACCATTGTAATGGCTGTCCTTTATCGATCTACGGTTTCTGATTACCCTTATGATATCTTCAAACTTTTCTTATCGCGTTTCCCGCCATATTTTGGGTGTTATTTCCAATGCGATATTGTTGTTCAGATTTACTTACATTTTGCGTGTTCTCTTCTGATGAAGAACGAACCGCGCACTCTAAATTAGATTTCTACGTTTTTATTACTAGAACTGGGCTTATACCTTTGTTGGTGGACTATTAGTTCCCGAAGGATTAGGGTTATGGTTGCGAACGTCACCTTTAACAATATTTCAATTTTCAGTTTTATTGGAGGGGGAAACCGCAGTACCCGGAGAAAACTACCGACATGTCACAAGTCACTGACAAACTTTATAACCTAATGTTGTATCGTGTACACCTCCCCATGAGCGAGATTCGAACTCATAACCTTAGTGGTGATAGGCACTTATTGCATATGTAGTTGTAAATGCAACTACCACAAAAACACGACCAGGACGATCCCGTCTCCGAGGATATCATCCACCTAGTAGTCAATGCTTCGACACGGACATGGTTTATTAGTAATAGTTATTATCGGAATTTCCAGTTCCTAAATGTAGTAAGTATTGTTTAAACTAAGATGTCTTCCCTATGGTGGCCATAGTCGGTTTGTGCATTCTTGTTTATGTCGCTTCTGAAATTATTTGTCTTTGCAATCATTGACTTTGAGTGTACCTTACAAATGATATTCCAGAAATGCGTCGTGCGCACTTAATTAGATATATTTTTTCACTGAATTTTCCTCCCCGGGGAACCTCGTAAGCAAATAGGAAGTACAAGAGCACACAAAGGGAAGAACGTTAATTGTGCCACACCAATCAAATATAAGACAACTAGCAGACGTTCCTTATGCGCCACCTTGTAATGTGTTATGGTTGATGGCCATCGGAAGGCTGCATTTTCGAACCCTTTTCTACCCTTCCTTTATTTTCTGTGGCAAACTTAATTCCGGTTCATATGCCCATTCTAGTGTCAACTTTATACCTACATGATGTAGTCTGAAATATTTTTTATCGTTATGAATATAACTACCGTACCGGTCACTTGGCATCAAACCCCAATCAATCAATCAATACTGATTTGTGCTTTCGTTTTGTGGCAGAGTTTTGCAGATATTTACTTTCATCTTGTGTCGCAATCTTGCAATGCCAGCGTAGACATTAAGAGCGATAGCTGTTTCCAATTGTCTGTCAAATCTCTGATACCGTAGCTGGCTTCTCTGTCATGTTTTAGGGGGCATTGAAATTAATGATTCGGATGCATGAATTCGAAAATATTTAGCTGAGTATGAGTAAGTACAGACTACATGGTTTACAGGAATATTTTGTTTGTAATTCCGAACAATTTATCATATTCATGTATTAATACTCAGTGCATATTCGCTCATATTTTTTTTCAGTCATAATCAACATTTCCATTTATAACTATGAGCTGACATTAGCATGGCAGACGCTGTACCTCAAAAGATAAGACGTATACCATCCAGTGATCTAAGAAATCTCGTTCATTACAACAAAGAAAGACCGAGGTCCACACCCATAACAGAACATGAGAACCCGGATGACGAGTCAACATTCACGCGCTACGTTAGACCAGCGTCTGTTGTACCACACGTGACACCTAGAGATAACAAAAAGGACAAACGTGTAGAAACAACACCACTTCTAGGAGAAGTAAAAGAGTACGTTAAAATAATCATATGACTATTGACTATTTTCTTCATTTCCTATAAATAAAGGGGGTGGGGATCTCGCATCTTACTAAATTCTTAATAGTCCATGAAACCTGTCTGATTAGAACCTCCTTTAGACCAATGTTTGTGGTAGGAATAGAGAGATACTGGTTGATTGAACAAATCTTAGGACTTTATTTAAAGTTCTCTTTATACAGGATTCCAGTTTATTCACTGTTCGGTTTAGACAGGTTTTACTGTATTAACTGTTTGTAACAAACATTGTGTGGATGGCATTGTTTATATATTACTGTAATAGATAATTTATAGATCAGTACGTAATATTGTCAGTCTTTGATTAAATAGAACAAAAGAGTTTAATGAACTGAAATATACTACAGACAAAAACTTTACATTAAGGAAAATGGAATATTATTTAATACACCAGCCATTAATTAAAAAAATCAAATAAATTGAAGGTCACAAAAAATCCATAGTTGATATTAACTGAAAAAAAACTTACGTACCGCAATTTTAATTTGATTTTTTATTATTTTTTAATTAAATAAAAAGAAATCCATCATGTCTAATCTTGTCGGAACATAATATAACTACCAACTTGAGTTATACTGACGAGTGGTGTGATACAGAACAAGAGATACTGACTTTTTCGATACCTCTTATTTCACTCTCGTTTTGTTTTGTGAATCAAATGTCATTTTATTCATTATTTATTTGTTCTGGAATGGTACTGTTTCGTATGTCCAGGTTGCGTTTTATATCAATATTTTAAATTTGTCTTTAAGGGGGCGTCGTAGTCGAGATCGTATAGTAGTTGGAGTTACAACTACATATGCAATCAGTGCCTATAACCACTAAAGTTGTGAGTTCGAATCTCGTTTATGGTGAGGTTTACTCAATACAGCATTATGTGATAAAGTTGGTAAATGACTTGGTCAGGTCGGTGGTTTTCTACTGGTATTCCTTATTTAATGTCAAAACAAAAATAAGGAATGATTATGACATTATATTCTTTATACTCAGATTGTGATATTTTGTTGTGAAGATGTATGTATTGTTAGAAATTGTATTTGTTGTATTTAATTATTCTTGCTTTGAGGGCCACAGGGAAAAGATGAGCTTATTGTTGCTAACTGTGTTACCCTGTTGAAATAAAGTCATTACTTACTTACTCCGAATTCCTCCACCAATAACTCTGTCCACCACGATATAGCTGAAATATTGTTGAAAGTGGCGTTAAACACGAAAACCCTAGCCCCTACATTTGTCTTATTATGGTATCCTGGTGTTGCCGGTTCTCGATAGCGTAAGAAACACTTTCCTCGTGCGTCCCTTAGAAACAATAAATTTTTACAAAATTGTTTTTGTTTGTTTGTCAAAACTAGTTTTTTATTTCTACCAAACCTAAAAGTTCTACTCCTAGAAATTACGAAGAAAACAGGATTTTTGTGTATGACCTTATTTCTGACACTTTGTGTATCACGACACAAGTTCTCGATAAGTGTGTAAAATGATGAAAAACCAATTATGGAGGGCATGTTTACTAATAAAAATTATAGGAAAAAAAGAAAAAAAAATGTATTTAAGATATTTGCAAACACCAAGACGATTGATTTCAACCATACATGTAAAATTAATTATGTTTGAAAAAGTGTCCCATTGGGGTTACACAGTAGAGAAATAACGTTGATATGAAGATAAAACTGATAAGGTATGACCCGAACGGTGTTCCTTGCTTTTTTTTCCTGAACAGCGCCACCTGTATATTTGTGGTTTTATATGACGTATACGTACTTGACCTTCATTGACGGCAAAGTTTGTTTACATCACAAGCGTATATTTTAAGCAATGACCCGGTGAACTTAGAGTTATTTTTGGAATAAGAAAATGTGCATATATATATCTGAGACTATAAAGATTATGTTCATATATACCTTGATACGTAACACAGCCATTTTTTCCTTCTTGCGAAGCGAAGTGGTGTTCCGTAGGTAAAATCCTGGCGAACAGAAGACACGTGCGTTTTCCCGATTTATGTCAAAACTCTCACGCGCATAATTATCGAGAACAGGTGAATGAACGATAGTTAAATGTTAAGATATTTATTTGGTCATTTACAATAGCTAATAGAAAGTAAACGTATTTCTTAGATAGCTTTATACACAAGCTATAATTACAATGTGTTACTATTAAGGCATATATGAATAAAATAAGTATGTTCTCATTGACAAAAAAAACAACAACAATTGTAATTATGGAATTGTGATTCCCTGTATACACTGTTTTCGTAAGAGCAAAACAAGAAGAACATAATATGTATTTGACGGCGACTCGAGACATCCGTGGTATTCGACTCAACTGTGTTTATGTTTCAATTATATATAAAAAATCACAAATATGTTTTACAACGTTGAATATTTCTATATCATCATATTTTGTTGTACGTTTTGCTAGTTTGCAATGATAATACTGTTTAATGTATCTGTCTTATGTTACAGAACCATTTCAATTGAAAGTGACGATTATGTGTTTACATGGAGTAGATGTAAAGATGTCGCAGCCACGTACTGTAGCTTTGCTAATAAAAACACTCTTTTAAACCACTTTAAAATCGCTGTTCTATTGAGTATTGTAATTGCTTGCTTTGTAAGTAACTGTTTTTATTTAATTTTGCATATTGAGTATCAATAGGAGAGCATTTCTGAACAAAAGTAATATTTTATAATATTATAATCGAATACTGTTTGCGTTTTTTTAATTTGTTAAATAATATTTTAGTTATATCTTGGTGGTCAATGTTGTCCATTGGAGGAGTATTTAAATATAAGTCATTATCATTTCCGTAATGAAGCAGTATAAGGCTATTTTACAGTCTTTATGCAGGGAAATATTGTTTCATGTGCTTATTTAAAGTCTCCGCGATTTTCTGTTTTTCTCCACATTATTAAAACTGAAGAAATTTACCTTTCCGAAACATCTGTATTGACGGACATGAAACGTTGGAGCACAACTATTGTTCTTGTACTCATAACACAGCCAATCAGAACATCTGTACTGACGGACATGAATCGTTGGAGCACAACTATTGTTCTTGTACTCATAACACAGCCAATCAGAACATCTGTACTGACGGACATGAAACGTTGGAGCATAACTATTGTTCTTGTACTCATAACACAGCCAATCAGAACATCTGTACTGACGGACATGAAACGTTGGAGCACAACTATTGTTCTTGTACTCATAAAACAGCCAATCAGAAGATCTGTATCCAATAAGTGTTCTGTATAGGTGATTTTATAGTACGGTCACTCAAATCTGGTCCGGTCTCAATCATGTAGGAGTTCATCTTGTTCTACCTTTTGTTTGCTTCTAGATTTGTGTATTTTGTATATTCAGATTTGGTCTTGCCATGCATGATGTTCAATAATTAATGTCATTTGACTCGGGATTTGTCTTGTATGTTATTACTGTATTGATGCGATCTTAGTCCAGAACTTCACATTTATTACTTTTAGATAGGAATAATTGTATCTGATGAGAAAAATGAAGACTGGCACCTGATATCTGTTGATAGCGCCCATTTGACTCGTAAGTGCAGCTTAGATTGGGAAAAGACAAGAAATAACCTGATATTATAAATATGTTAACACACTTTGAAGCAAACAAACAAACAAAAACATGGGGGTAATACAATATGAATACTAGATCGGTGTCAATCTAAATGTAATTTTATTTCAACATGGATATTGAGATAAAATAAAAATGGAGTAGATTAAAACATGTCATTGACTGACTTTCGAATCGTATCAGCAGTGTAATAATCCGTGTGCTCTCTTTGATTGCGATTGATCTTGACTCGAGCCCCGGTCGGGTCAAACCAAAGACCATAAAATTAGTATTTGCTGCTTCTCCGCTAAGCACACAACATTAATGAGCAAGAAAAATGACAAGTTGGCTCAGAATTAGGTTAATGTGGCAGAGTGGAGCTACTTAGACTCCATGTGGATTGTTATTTCAGTGAGCTAGCACTATAAAACTCCAACTAAAGGTATTGGGCTAGTACAAAGCTGATATCCTCATCTTCTCATAGAAATATAACTTGTTCTCACCATGATATCACTTTATTTACTATCATGATGTCTGCATTCTAACTATAATATAATACCTGCGCAATAGGTGGCAACTCGCTCTCTAAGAAGGACGAGAACACAAAGTCTTCGTGATTGTTTCATTTTGAAAACTAAATACATGCAAACTCGCCTTCTATAGCTAGAGAACACATGATCTTTGTGATAGTGTCATATAGAAAATTAAACACATGCCAACTCTCCCTCTAGATGTAGAGAACACATGATATTGTGTCATTTAGAAAACAAGATGCATGCCAACTTGTCCTCTAGACGGCCGAGAACACAAGGTCTTTGTTATTGTGCCTTTTAGAAAACCATACACATGCCAACTCTCCCTCTAGAAGGAAGAGAACACAAGGTCTTTGTTATTGTGCCTTTTTAGAAAACTATACACATGCCAACTCTCCCTCTAGAAGGAAGAGAACACAAGGTCTTTGTTATTGTGCCTCTTAGAAAACCATACACATGCCAGCTCTCCCTCTAGAGGGAAGACAACACATGGTCTTTGTTATTGTGGCTTTTAGAAAACCATACGCATGCCAACTCTCCCTCTAGAAGGTAGATAACACATGGTCTTTGTTATTGTGCCTTTTAAATAGATAATATTGTCGCATAATTAATGCATGCATCAGACTGTCAGGAAAGTGCCTGATTCCTATGTAGATAATTTCAATACTTTGCATACGATCGGCATGTCACAACAACGAATAAAACGAATTATTTTACTGGTTACATATAAAGTCATTTACAAAATGAACTGATAAATAATAATAAGATTTTATACAAAATTTGTTCTTTATTATTTTGTCATTGTTTCAAGCCATTTGAAATAAATGTGCATCATTGTCACCATGCAAATTTCGCTCCTACATTATCTGCTGTTAATCAAGAATATTTTAGTATTCTGGATGTCAGGCGTATGATAAATATGTCACCCCAAAGGGTCCACTGCAGGATACACCGCTCTAAAACAAAAAGTCCACTGCCTTTCCAATCCAAATTAAATACACTACTCGTCCTTAAGGGAAGACATAAATGCGGACCTTATAACTGGAATATGCGCTTTCTCTTTGAACGTAAAGAACCACTACCAATGCTGATGAACAGTGACTTATTGATAGTGGACATTAGTCACCCGTTGCTAGGCAAACATCTCTGACTCTATCCATTTTTGTTTTATCCTTTTATTAGTTGCTATGACAACAATCATCATAGGTTCATCTCAGTACACCTTTTTGTCGTGATTTAGTGTTTTTGCACTCGTGATGACTGTAGTTAAAATTCTGGTCAGGTGACGCTCAGGAATAAACAAACAATCAATATAAAATACGAAACAAGTGAAAATGACCATCCTCTGACTACCACAATGCTATGTTCCATGTAAGACAATAACTGTGTCAGAATTAGGTAACCCTTTTTATGTTTTGCAGAAGAAGTTCTAAGTAAAAGCATAAGCGAAAAATATTTAACAGACAATGTTAATGTGACAGTTCGGATAAAAGGACCTTTCGAGAAGAGAAACAGCAGCAGCACTGAACCATTTGTGCGCGTTAATCTTTCTACAGTAACACCAAATTCGGTAAGTTTATCTTTTAAAACCAAAATAGTTTGGCTTGACGTGTTAGTGTATATCAATTAAGCAAAAAGGAAAGCATTAAAATTAAATACACGCGATCGGAACAATTCCAAAATTAAATACCACGCGATCTGAACAATTCCAAAATTAAATACCACGCGATCTGAACAATTCCAAAATTAAATACCACGCGATCTGAACAATTCCAAAATTAAATACCACGTGATCTGAACAATTCCAAAATCAAATATCAATCGTAAAAAGGAGCAAAATCTAAACCCATAAAACACAAAGTCATGACCGTTCACTTTCCTGACTTAGTACAGGCACTTAATAAACAGTATATATAAATATGATGTTAATTAGATGTAACTGAGGTCATATTACTGATTCCTTGATAAACATAATATCATTGACATGTTTTGCTCGAAATGGAAACGTACATAATGTTATATAATATATATTATCGCCTGTAAGATCAAATCAAAAATGTACAAATCATCGATAAATACATACTATCGTTGATTTTTTTTTTTTTTTTTGCGATAATAATTTTTTCGATGTGAAATTACTCTGAGAAACAACTCAACGGTACTTTATATATACTGGTATACTGAAGGCAAAATGAAACGCAGGGTCAACATTTTAGGTGATTTAATATTATTTATTCGAATGTTTTTTTCAATATTAATATATAAGGATAAAAACACAAATTTAATCAACAAGTTTTTAAAATTTCATTGGATTTTGATCAATAATTCATGAGTAATTGAAACTAATTTAATAGTACCCCCCAATATGTTAAAGTGAAATCGATTAACTCGTCAATATCTCGTATGCCCCGCTCGCGCATCTGTTACAGTCCTAATTCTCCTGTACATGGAGTTAATCAGAGCATTTATCCTTCTCATGGGGATATTATCCCACTCTTCCAACAAGGCAACCCTTAATTGGTCGAGAGTAGCGGGGCATTCCGACACCCTCTTACTCTCCTGTCCAGTTCGCCCCACAGATGTTCGATTGGGGACAAATCTGGACTGTACGGAGGCCAATCGAGTGGGTTAATGTTATGATTGGCGAGAAAATCTTGACAAACTCTGGCTACATGGGCCCGGGCGTTATCCTGCAGGAATATTAGGTTATGCTGTTGCACAAATGGAAATGCAACCGGCCGGGGGATTTCATCCCTATATCTTACGCCTGTTAAATTACCGGCTATCACAATCAACGGCGAATTTAACACGTGAGATATCTCTCCCGAGACCATAAGCGAGCCACCTCTCAAGAACGCAAGCGTCGGCGAAGCGTTCCCCAGGAGGTCGGTATACACGACGTCGACCGTCCGGACGAAAAAGAGTGAACCGCGACTCATCTGTGGAAAACACCCGTTTCCATTGCCTCATTAGAAATTTTCTGGGACCATGTGCCGCCAACCAAGCCATACGACGCGCGTGACGTGCACGAGTGAGAGGGAAACCAATATAAGGTCGACGAGCTCGCAGACCAAACTCGCGCAAACGGTTTCTCACAGTTTTTGGGTGAATGTGGCGATTATGGTTGCCTACCGTAGTTACAGCGGTTTCAGTGGCAGTAACGTGGCGATTACGCAGATGGGCAATACGAATAACCCTGTCTTGACGTAGCGTCGTTATGCGTGGACGTCCTCGACGCGGACGGTCGGAAACCCTTCCAGTATCTCTCAGACGACGGACAAGACGCTCTATAGTGGAAACATTAACACCAAATTGCAAAGCAACTTGTTGTTGCCTTTGACCTTGCATTAGCAATGCAATAGCCTGACGCCTCTGAACTTCCGTCAGCCATGGCATGATTACAAGAGATTCAAATTAACTTTAAATAGTGGAAAGCGATGTGTATACCCCAAGAGTATAAAGTGGTATGACACGATGTGTTGACGAACTTGTTATCATTATTCTGCACGTGTTATTTGCTTTTTATCACTTTCTCTATGTCACATGATACCTTTCACGGTTGAGTAACTTTAGACACCGATTTTAGTGCACACTGACCAAGCCACTCGTCTGCCCAGTTTTCATAATTTTACGCCACGCATTTAAAAAAATAGAAGCATATTATGTTACCTTGCGTTTCTTTTTCCCTTCAGTATATATATGATGTTGATGTTATACATGCTAGCAATAAGAGGATAATGTTGATAAAACAAGTGCGTGTTATTTATCTTTTAGCCTTCGATGGATTTAACCTTGATCCTAAAGGATAAAAACAAAACTTTTTACGAGGAAATTGATATGGAGGTTCATGAACACGATTTTAAAGTGAATGAAAGGTAATGGTATCAATTATATTTCATTATATTAAGGGTCTTGGTATTCTACTTTCAACAATATTTCAGGTATATCGTGACGTCATATATATATATAGTATTTAAGACAAACAATCAAAGCTAAAATTTAAGTATTGTATCACAGTCCAGATAGACAAACATCATTAATTCCAGGGAAGTGAAAAAGGTGAAAAAATAAAACCCCCAAGGAATAAAATGAAAGACAAAAACTAATTGTATAAAGAGGCAAAATCGATACCCCTCACACACAAATACATGACCTCTGACCCCTCACACACAAATACATGACCTCTGACCCCTCACACACAAATACATGACCTCTGACCCCTCACACACAAATACAAGACCGTTCACATGCCTGGCTTGGTACAGGCACTTCAATAAAAAGTGGTGAGGCTACACCTCATGTCTTAGATAAATGATGCGGTCATTCAAGTACTTTAACACGAATGTAAACAAATCGAAAAGTGATAATTTATTAGACAAAGCGTGAATAAAGCAACAAACTGATAACCTCTTTGAGCAGGTGGTATAATCAATAAATAAATAAGTAGAAGCATATCGTTTTTGAATCAAGACCACGTACAAATGGTTGCAAATGTTTGTTATTTGTTCACGTCAAGGGAATAGCTTAAAAATCTACTTACTTAAGTTTAGGCAACAATTATTTACACGAACACTTCGCACACAAATACAATTTTCACAAATAAACCAATTCAGAAATCAACTCCTGTCCTTGTAAGGCGTATAATGTGGTGTCATTTAATTTCATTTGCATGACTTTTCGTGTATAAACAGATAATGAGATATTCGTGGATATTTGAATTCATGGTTTAGATACGTATTCAGCATGTACCTTCTCTTGTTATATATGTGTTTTGTGTGGACGCTAGGTGTCGTGGTATGATGGTATCATCGAAAACCACGAAAATTGTGGTTCAACGAATAAAAATGAATTCACAGTGCATTGTGTCCACGTTAACACATTCTGAATACCCAGACACCCCATAGCAAGTTGTTGTCATGACAACTCATTATTTTAATTGGTCTATTACATTTGTTTTTCACTCAGGGGAGGTGTACTCGATACAACATTATGTGATAACGTTTTTTTTAGTGACTTGTGGTAGGTCGGTAGTTTTCTCCCGGTACTCCGATTTGCTCCATCAATAAAACTAACCGCCACGATATAGCTGAAATATTGGTGAAAGTGGCGTTAAACACCATAACACTAACTCCCTACATTTGATCTTTACAGAAACAGTAGCTTGTTGTTTGGAACAAACTCTGCCTTCAGTATTCCATTATACTACAGTGTACATCGGCATGATCAGAGAGTTATTTTGTCTGTTTTAGTTCTGATTGGAGTGTATGTTCTTATTATATTTGATGTAAGTATGTGATATTGGAGTGTATGTTCTTATTATATTTGATGTAAGTATGTGATATTGGAGTGTATGTTCTTATTATATTTGATGTAAGTATGTGATATTCAATAAAAAGGTAGATATATAATTTACTGCTCACAAAGCGCTTCCATTACAACACTTATCAGATACGCTCATAGTCAAAATATTGAAAAGCCAAACAATTTAACAACAAAACCAAACAGCTTAAATGGTACAAGGTGAAATAATATGATATACAGTGCTACTAGTCCTAAAATCTTCATCTGCTTATAGCACAATTTGTTATCATATATAAAAGTAGATTTCTATAAGGATTGTAGGTTATTCCAACCACATTCAACTATATTTCAGTAAAATGATGGTTTTCCATCGAATCGCATCGTTCACCTATAAATGGAGAAAATATTTCCTCTTACATAGAATAACTACTTGTTTGTTGATCTGTTGAACTAATGCTTACAAAAATAATAATATCAATATTTCATTTGCCCTAGCTTTTAATCGTATAATAAGCTTTCGCCATACAGACTTACTAAAAGCATGTGTCTTAAAAGGGTTGTGTCTTAATAAAACATTAGCTGGTTTTATTTATATATGAGATCATATTTAGTATATTATTAAACAAAAGCACATGGACATACACGTGAAGCTGGATTGGACTGTCATGAACATGCTATTTTTAGTAATTCATGCAAACGTATATCACATGGAATAAACCATGCATGTTTAGTTAAAGTACTACTTTTACCCATGTTTTATTTGTAATCTGAAGTAAGACAATTGACACATCATACAGTGGATCAGACAATTGACATATCATACAGTGGATCAGAC
>MJUT01013085.1:159659-172024 GCA_002080005.1 Gigantidas platifrons
CACTTCTCTAGATTAACAAATAAGTGAATAGCATATCCTGTCACTTCTCTATATAAACAAATAAGTGAATAGCATATCCTGTCACTTCTCTAGATTAACAAATAAGTGAATAGCATATCCTGTCACTTCTCTATATAAACAAATAAGTGAATAGCATATCCTGTCACTTCTCTAGATTAACAAATAAGTGAATAGCATATCCTGTCACTTCTCTAGATTAACAAATAAGTGAATAGCATATCCTGTCACTTCTCTAGATTAACAAATAAGTGAATAGCATATCCTGTCACTTCTCTAGATTAACAAATAAGTGAATAACATATCCTGTCACTTCTCTATATAAACAAATAAGTGAATAGCATATCCTGTCACTTCACTATTTAAACAAATAAGTGAATAGCATATCCTGTCACTTCACTATATAAACTAATAAGTGAATAGCATATCCTGTCACTTCTCTATATAAACAAATAAGTGAATAGCATATCCTGTCACTTCTCTATATAAACAAATAAGTGAATAGCATATCCTGTCACTTCTCTAGATTAACAAATAAGTGAATAGCATATCCTGTCACTTCTCTAGATTAACAAATAAGTGAATAACATATCCTGTCACTTCTCTAGATTAACAAATAAGTGAATAGCATATCCTGTCACTTCTCTAGATTAACAAATAAGTGAATAGCATATCCTGTCACTTCTCTAGATTAACAAATAAGTGAATAGCATATCCCGTCACTTCTCTAGATTAACAAATAAGTGAATAGCATATCCTGTCACTTCTCTAGATTAACAAATAAGTGAATAGCATATCCTGTCACTTCTCTATATAAACAAATAAGTGAATAGCATATCCTGTCACTTCTCTAGATTAACAAATAAGTGAATAGCATATCCTGTCACTTCTCTAGATTAACACATAAGTGAATAACATATCCTGTCACTTCTCTATATAAACACATCAACTAAAGACCGTATCCCTTCACTTCCTTTGCACATTGGTATTATCTTCCCTACCAATTGGCCTCATTTGCGACATTTATTAGACTTTGACCACTTCCCAGAGAAACACTGGGTCCCACATGAGGGATATGAACTTTACATCACATCTTGTCATTTCACTACATAAAATACACATCCGTCACTTCGCTACATACACATATACAAATCACATTCCGTCACTTCGCTGTACATACACATATACAAATCACATTCCGTCACTTCGCTGTACATACACATATACAAATCACATTCCGTCACTTCACTGTACATACACATATACAAATCACAGTCCGTCACTTCGCTGTACATACACATATACAAATCACATTCCGTCACTTCGCTACATACACATATACAAATCACATCTCGACACTGCCTTTGGAATTTCAACAAAAGATACAGAATTAAATATTATGTCAATCTAAAATTCCTAAATTACACAAGGGTCCCAACAAACAGCATTGTCTGTCATTTTGTCCGTTTTCTTTTGACTAAATATTATGTTGTCTGTCCTTCTATTTGCGGCTTCTAATTATCTCAGTGGGGTCTTCTACCTTTTCTTTCACTACAAAAATCACGGAAACTTCAGAGGATATAATATCACTTCATTCGATAAACACGTGAACGTCTGACAAAGTCATGTCACTGTTTCTCATAAACACGTGAATTTAAGTCAATATCATGTGATTTCACTACAGAAACACGTGAACCTCAGATAATATCATGTCATTTCACTCCATAAACAATGTATTTTGAACAAAAACACTATGGGTGGAGAATGAACTGCTAATCCTTCTGGGACAAATTTATTCTCTCTCGGTTTTAAGTGGGGTTCGTGTTGCTCTAGCTGTAGTTTTCTGTGTATTGTTTTGTAGATCATTGTTTTTCCTTCCGTTCGTTTCTTTTTGTCCATTGTATTGTCTGTCATTCTTTGATTTACGGCTTGGCATCTTCAATCTGTTCCTAAGTGCACCGTGTAACATACGGAGTTATTAGTATTGAAAATTACTATATTTCATATCTGAAATGTTGTTTTTAACAATTGTTCTCTTCTGAAATGATGTGTGAAGTAGTACGTTCATAATACCATAAGATACACCACTATATACACATATACACACCATTATATACACATATACACACCCATAGGACCACACATGTTGGTTTATTATGTAGTTTTCATTATCTTTATTTTTGTCTATTTTGCAAAGATATCATTTATCTCAAAATTTCGAAATAATTTTACTTATTCAATTCTGTATGTTACAATATTTAAAGTAAATTATGATATGACACATTATTTTGATTGACAAATGTTGTTGGGAGACATTAATTTCTGCTAAAAATGTAGTTGGGAGGTATTAATTTATTTCAGAAATGTAGTTTTGAGACATCAATTTACAAATGTAGTTGGGAGGCATCAGTTTACAAATGTAGTTGGGAGACATCAATTTACAAATGTAGTTATAGGAAACATCAATTTACAAATGTAGTTTTGATACATCAATTTACAAATGTAGTTGTAATCCACTGTTGTCATACATTCAACCAGTCAGAATTATATTTTAACATTATTTTCCCACAAACAGGATGGATAGCTGTAGTAGGGGCTATAACTTTGATGATATTAGCAGATATAAATGAATTGGAGAATATTTTCCACAGAGTTGAATGGGCAACACTAATTTTCTTTGCTGCTTTGTTTGTTCTTATGGAGGTATGTTATATATCAAGGTTAGGGTTTAGTTTTATTGTGTTTAATGCCACTTTCAACAATATTTCAGTTGTGGCAGTCAGTTTTATTGGTGGAGTAAACCGGAGTACTCAGAGAAAACCACCAACCTGTCGTAAGTCAACAAACTTTATCACATAATGTTGTATCGAGTACACCTCGCCATGAACGGGGTTATATATCAAGATCAGATGTCTTCTGTCTTATATTATTCTATCAATGTACTAACAGGATTGTATGTGTTCGACTGAGTAGACACCAGGATTAGATGTGAAGGATAACAGCACGATTATCGGGACGTGCATTACAAACATCCTCTGTAAAGGACAACTTGATTACACTTCTTTGTGAGATGAACCCACATCTAAATCCAAATTAAGAGGTCACTTGTCTTATAAAGCCACTTTTTCCTTTGTCCCAAAGGTGACCTGTTCACGCATGCTTGACTGTACATGTATATTGTTTTAATTATCAATAGATTAAATATTTTTATAGAATTTTTACTGAAAGAAGGAAAATCCACATGTATAATATAAACAATTCGAAGATTGTGCATGTATCATTTGATATTGTCATTAAATAAAAAAATATTAATGACTGTCTTTTGATGTCGGCTAATATTGTTTATTAACCCAAAAATTTTATCTCGACATCAGCTTGGTGAATATAGGTTTTTCGGTTAATAAATCCCCCATTATCGACCGCATCAAAAGAATTGCTTCATATGGTCATGCTTCAATAACCCAACCACCTCTTGGTACCAGTGGTCGATTTCACAAAAAGTCGTAAGTCTAAGATCAGTCGTAAGTGTGAATTTCAACCAATCAAAAGCTTGGAAATCACACTTACGATAACACTTACGATTAATCTTAGACTTACGACTTTTTGTGAAATCGACCCCAGATACATATACTTATATGTTTGTAATATTTTTTTTCTAATAACACGATTTAATTCACCTTTTAGGTATAAAAATTCTTATTGTTATTCCAGGCTTTAAAAGAGCTAGGTTTAATTGATGAGATAGGTAAAGGAGTAGGGAGCATAATAGGAAATGCTAGTGAAGATACCAAGCTAACAGTAGCTGTATTGTTGATTTTGTGGGTATCAGCATTCGCTTCCAGCTTTATAGACAATATACCCTATACAACAGCAATGGTAAGTGATTATCTATATTGTAATGGATTAATTGATTGATTGATTTTATGGTGTTTCAATGATATTTCAGCTATATCGTGGTGGTCAATTTTATTGGAGGAGGAAACAGGGGTACCTGGAGGAAACCACCGACCTGCCGCAAGTCACTGACAAACTTTATCACATAATGTTGTTCACCTCGCCCTGAGCGTAATGGGAACGATATTACAATATTGTAGTCTTTACATCACAACCAATTAATAATAATAATAAACAGAAACCATATCAATCAGGTCAGTGTAAAATTAATCACACCTTCACATCAATTGGATTCTAGAATGTGTTTTATTGTCACAATCTGGTATTTTCAGTATCATGACTTTGTGAGGAGGCACACAAATATATTTATGTAACCACAGTCTCCAACAGACAAGCATTTTCCAGTTAAACAGTATTATCTCATGTCCCTGGACTCTGTAACTAACTGACATAACTAATCAAATGTCCATATACTCCAAAAACTATTCTTTTTATCAAACACTTCCAAGATAGCAAATACTCTGCTTGTTTTTGAATAAAATGTAATAAACACAAATGATCCATTTAAATGTCATTTATTAAAACTTGAGCAAAATAAATGACTAAATATTTACATAAAGTTAGGAGTGTGATTAAAATAACATACATAAATGTAAACAGAACTTAATACACTCCTTAAAACAATAAAGATTCCCAATACAAAAAGGGGTGACAACTAAAAAACGCCACACTTGTAATAAAATATACCGATATATACATGTAATAAGGTGGAAGCAGGGGAAGGAAGGTGTGAAAATAAAACAAAGTTTGTGGATAAATGAAACGTGACTTCACTTTCTAATTATGTAAGTGAACAGTGGCACGTGACCTATTCCTTGAACTTGATTGGTTACTAGTATTTACTATTCCAAAAATAGAATATTAACACAAAATGTATTGATGAATTAAATTACTCAACTGATAACAAAGCATGAAACTATTGTTGCATAACCAAATAAGACCACAATTCCGTCTGTGTTAAATAAAAAATATCATGGAATGAAATATAATATAACGAGCTCATTCACACATATAGCTTCTATCTATATATATATATAACGAGCTCATTCACACATATAGCTTCTATCTATATATATATAATGAGCTCATTCACACATATAGCTTCTATCTATATATATATAACGAGCTCATTCACACATATAGCTTCTATCTATATATATTGAATTTATATATCATTGATAGAAAGCAGTCATACAGTCATATAAAATACTGTGATTCCCCTCCCCTCAGATTTAGCACATTTTACTTTGCGTTATTTCAATGCATATTGTGACCAAGGCAATATGTTAAGCCTGTATACTACTTTTTATAACGAAGACAAAGGAACTATTAAATCCCACACGAATCAGAACACAAGATCGGGTATCCAATGTCTTATGCTGCAAATCAATACAATGTAATATTAATATGCCTATTATTCATTATGTTCATGAACAGTTTGAATATACCAAAGAGGTAATCAGAAGCCGTAATTCGATGTTTCGATGAATAGACAAAACGGGGAATTTCTCTTTTTTTTTTTTTTAATTAATTTAATTTTTATAATTGAACCATTAACATTATCCCATACCATGAAAATGAGCATATATACAGTGAAACCTGGTTAAGCCGAACCCGGAGTAAAACGGAATCCTGTAAAAAGCGAAATTGTAAAAATAAATTGCCATGCACATGCAGTCTTTGTTAATTTCAACTGTATATAAACCGAACATAAATGTCTGGTTTCACTGTAGTATCTAGTTAATAATGTATATTTCAGATACCAGTAATAGTACAACTGACTGAAAACGAAGAAGTCCCAATCCTACCAATGATATTAGCTTTAGCATTCGGTGCTTGTCTCGGAGGTAATGTTTCCTTTAGCTTTAGCATTCGGTGCTTGTCTCGGAGGTAATGTTTCCTTTAGCTTTAGCATTCGGTGCTTGTCTCGGAGGTAATGTTTCCTTTAGCTTTAGCATTCGGTGCTTGTCTCGGGGGTAATGTTTCCTTTAGCTTTAGCATTCGGTGCTTGTCTCGGAGGTAATGTTTCCTTTAGATTTTGCATTCGGACGCTCGTCTCGAATATAATGTTTCTTTTGATAATTAACATTTGAATTCGATTCCTTACATCGGTAATATACCCTACAACATTAAATTGTTGGTTATGTGGTTGTATCGTAAGTAATGCTTCATGTGATATAATTAAGAGCTTTTGAATACTTCATCACATATATATCAAGTTTATCGTAAGTTTCCTGCATTGGAAGTAATATTTCCCACGATACTAACGTGATCTCCTCTCCGAGGATCTTACGAATTAACTTATTTAAACCAACGAATCCGAAGAATGAGTTGGTTTAAATAAGTTCATTAGTAAGATCCATGGTATATATGGTTTGTAACAGAAATTACATGATTGACAGATCTATGACGTCAAAATCATGGAATAACAGATCCTATGACGTCAAAATCATGGAATAACAGACCTATGACGTCAAAATCATGGAATAACATCAAGACCTTCATGTTAGACCATGGTTTGTAAAAGTTCACTATTTTTAAGTTGATTACTGCATAAAAACATCAAAGGAAAAATGTGTATCTATGTTATAATACATCTTATGATATTAATTTAAATTAGGTTGCCTGGTTAAGTGGCAATATGTCATATAATATATTAGGGTTTGCATATGAAGCAAGAACTTTTATGTTTATCATGCGATGGATGTCTCAAAGCTGACCGTTATGATAGATGTTATTTACTTAACTTTCATTGTCGGCCTCGTGGACAATACTACCTATACTATAATATCAGTATTTGCTACCTGCCCAAGGGTAATATTTTCTGTGATATTGACTTCATCATTCGGTATTTATCAAGTAAATTCATGTACATCATCATATAGCACACATAAAAAAAAGTTTTTTAAGATGCCGAAAATGTCAATCAGAAGTCGTAAATCTACGAAGGACAGACAATACAATGGTTAGATGAAAACAGACTGAAGGACAAATAACGACCCACAAAACACTACACAGAAACCTAAAGATTGAGCAACATGAAAACCACTAAAAACAGTGAGTGAACTTGTATGTTCCGGAAAGGTAACCAGTTCCTGCTCCACTATTGACACCCATCGTGTTACTGTTAAAACAACACGAGCATCATCTGATATGTATGTATACTACCAGAATAATAGGGCTTGTTTTGTGATCTTGTGAAAGCAGCCATTCATGTACATGTATATTATAAAGTCATAAAACAGACATATTAAGCTTTTTAACTAATAATGATTTATGCCACTAGGTAATGGAACATTGATTGGTGCCTCTGCTAATGTAGTATGTGCAGGAATAGCAGACCAGCATGGATATGGTTTCACCTTCTGGGAATTCTTCAAGTAAATAATTTTTTCTTATGTGTGTTGTTCATTCGTATTTTATTCAAATATGTTGTTTCTTAGAAAAACTCTTTGTACAATGTCACGGTGTATATTCATAACATTCCTTTCCGATTAAATCGGCGTTCTTGCCTCCTTTCCGATTCAGGAAACGCTTCCATTACGACTTTTGATTAATTTTCACAACAGACGGCGAGTACGTTTTGTCAATTTACCTTTTAATTGCCATATTTAGGGACTGAAAACATAGATGACGGAACACAATATGCATACAAGAAATCGAATTAAGATCATACAAGAAATCGAATTAAGATCATACGTGATCTCACTGGGCGATGATGATTTTATTTTCAGCGCACAAAATTTTTTGTTACATATCTACGCAACACCAAGAAGGAAAATTTCAAAAACGTGATGTTTCTCGAGTAACATGTCTATCAAAGCCAATTACACAACAATTGTAAGACAATAACAGTTCCATTGAAATAGATATTAGGTTTATATCAAAGTTTGCATGTACATAAAGTGCCATTATTGTAAAACAAGTATAGGACGCCTCCTTTCAGAGCATGGAAACGATTCTTTTCAGATAACCATTCATTGTTCGACTTATGTACGATTTCATGGATTTACTTTACAACATTTCAGTGTGTGGATTTGTTTAATTTTTTTTTATTTTTAATTTTTTGTGTTTTAACGCCACTTTCAACAATATTTCAGCTATATCATGGCGACCAGTTTTAGTGGTGGAGGAAGCCGGAGTAACCGGAGAGAACCACCGACCATGGGCAAGCAACTGGTAAACTTTATCACTTGCGACTGCGAGTCGAGTGCACCCTTTTTATCTCACCTGGCCAAAGGCAATGTGAGCTTTTGCCATCACTTGGCGTCCGTCGTCCGTCACATTTAAATATTCTCAGAAACCACTGGGCCAATTGCAACCAGCACTATTCAATGGGCTATTGTAAATTGAAATTCTATAATTTGGGGGGTTCACTGGGGTTGTCGTTTGTGTATTTGTTGTTGTTGAATCTCTTGATTCTGTTGATTCATTCTGGTCTTTTGATAATTTCACTATTTTAGGAGGGTGTAACCAAAGTACTTTTTTCTTCCGCTTCATGTTTAATCAGTTCTAAAATTAGACAAAATTAATCATGAAAAACCCAGTGACCATTCTACCCTTAAACGCAACAGATAAACCGAGGGGCTAACAATTTATATCGAAAATAGAGTTTACTGTCTTTACTATATCCCCTAACGTCTTTGTATGCCTATTAAGTTGGTGTTTTTAGCATTTTTAGACATGTCATTGGGCATGTCCGATGCTTTCATTTTCATATTATTATTTTAGTTTTCTTTGTGGGTCTGTCTTTAATTGTTCTGTGTTATTTGTGTGACTTTTTTCTTGACTCTGTCACGTTACATGTTTTCACAATCGTGATAATATTGTTCAAACATCATCGATTCACCTTCTGAAAGGAATCGTTTCCAGAATAGATGTTATATTCGACTGATCGGAAAAGAGGCGTTTCTTTGATTTTTATAAATCACAATTTTTTCGGAAATTTACTGAAAAAATGAATCGACAAAATACGAATGTATAACAAGACGGTACCAGATTGCAAAATAATTAAGAAATAAATCATGGAAGCCAGAATGTGTTGGGAGTTTTAACATGGATTTGCGGATATTAGTATTTCATCCCGAGCCAGAAGCGAGGGATAAAATTTACTAATATCCGCCAATCCATGTTAAATTTCAAGACATGGCTTCCATGATTTATTTCGATTCTGATATGTCTAAGAGTACAAATACGGTAGCATACTTTGATTGGAAGACATAATTTATATTTACGTTTGCGGAAAATGTCGCACACAATTTATGCTGCCAATGGAAAAGTCAGTCACATTCACCAGCGCATGTGCGAATGAGATTATACCATCGATAAATCGCTCTTTGTCTACAAAGCGAAAGAAGTAGGTCATGTTAGATTGGTGGTTATTTAATTGTCTGTCTCATATTTTATGTACGACACACTCACCTCACCGTTTACAGTGTCACAGATTTCGTCCAGAAGATAGGTCAACTAACCCTTTTCAAGCTATTTTGAGTTACTATGATGATTGAAATGTTCCGTGAACTGCTCAGAAAAGTCTTACATACCCTTTGTTTTCATATCAATCAGTTTGAAATGCATGTTGTTTGAACATAGCTCCGAAAGATTGCGTTTCCTGAATCGGAAAGGAGGCAAGAACGCCGATTTAATCGGAAAGGAGTCGTTATGAATATACACCGTGAATATCCTATACGATAATTCTTTTGCCTTTGATAAGTTGTGGTATAAATTCAGCCTCATAGCAATACAGGAAAAGATCGACAAGGAGAGGGGTGCATGCACTTTGTTCCCATAAGAGATGCCGATGATTTGTTGATAAATATGTCCTCCGAACTCGACAATATATGTTATCGATAAGGAAATAAAATCCAACATACTGATGACTTCATTTAATGTGTATGACGTTTCGCCTTTCGTTTCGTGCTTGACAATATAAGTTAATTTGTGACCCAGAGACCGTGTCAATGAAACTATCCTAAGATTTGTCCTAAGACATATCTTAGCACATAATTTAGGATAATCTTAGGACTATCCTAGGACATATCTAAGACTGTAAAACAAAGCTATCTTAGGTCTATCTTAACTAGGATGGTCTTATGATTGTCCTAACATAATAAACAAAGCAATAAATACATGTAGATGAAATTTACAGTCAATGTATTTAATATTTGGCGATATCTTCTAAACAAAAAATACATGTACATAAAATTAATTTAAATAAATAAAATTTATATTGAAAATAAAATATGACTTTAAAAAATAATTATTATAAAAGTTGAATGATAACTTTTTGTATTTCTAATATTTCATTTAAACAATTAAAAACTTTTCAACAATGTACAAGTAAGTAAAATCTATTCAATTTAAAGTGTCACCGTGTCACACAGTCGTTCATGTATAGGGTTAAAGGACAATCTCGTGCATTTTATATTATAAATAAAGCCGACGTACATGTACATTCATTGTTATTACAAATCGTTTTTGCCAGCAGTACTGTATATTGTCATGAGAAGGAAACGAAGTTCGAATTTTACCGAGTCCGAACTACAAACGCTTTTGGATGAAGTTGAACGCCACAAAAGTATTTTATTCAGCAAGCTGTCAAATGTCACCACCAATGGGTTATCTCGGTCTCTAAACACTCTTATTTCGACGAATATTTTGTGCCCTTCCTCTCAAACGTAAATAAACAGTGGCCATGTTTGTTCAATTTAGGACATCCCAACGATATCCTAACTTAGGACTATCCTAGGATAGTCTTAGGACACCTTTTTGGTTGTCCTAACTTTAGGACAATATTTAGGAGATATCTTAACTTGAGACACTTTCATTGACCCGACTTAGGACTAAGATATATATCCTAAGACCATCCTAGGATATGTCTTAGTCCTAAGACAGCTTTGTTGACACGGCCCCAGATTTATAAAGTTGACTACCACTTTTGAAGTAAATTGCGTTGTGAATACAGGATAATTTCATTCAAACGTGTTTTTAATTTTTCATGAGGAATGATAGTGTAAAGTGTAGAAAAGTCTAAATATTTAGTTAGATGAAATTTAAAAGAACAATATATTCCTAACTACAACATGTCTTGAGATAAAGAAGAAAGTCGTATGAATTAGTCTACCCAGTGATTACTGTTGCTGGACAATAATCATTTTCAGTCTAACTTGTGCATGAAGTGCCCTTATAGACTTGCTGTGGTATTATCATGCTGTTGTGACTGGTCTGGCCCTTAAAGTATTTAGTACAGATATTGGATATTAAGAAAATAACATTTTATTTATATCGATGTTGAAAAATTTGAACAAAAACAAAAAAAAACTATATCATTAGTAGATTACAATATACATCATGCACTGAGATATTATCCATGAGTATCAATATATGAAGACCTAAATTGCTTTTAAATTATTCTAGAAATTAAAATGCATGTACTAGCATATATATTTTTTCGTCTGCATCTTGTTTACTTTACTTGAAATCGCTACCCTTCACTTTACGACATACAATTTCTATGGTGTGTTATGTAAGATAATTACACCTTATATAAGAATGCTGGATTCTGACTGTTTAATAGCCGTGATATTTTTTTTTACAAATTCAGGCCTTGCATTGTGAATTTGCAGAATCTTTACTTCATGTAGGTGTATTTGCATAAGATTTAACTTTTTTTCATGGTATTTACAAAATTGTATTTGCCGTTTTTACCCTTCACCGAGACGCTTGTAACAAAATTTGTAAAACGTTATCAGTTGTGCGTTTTATGTAACATCATTCGGTAGAATTAAACAGATACATCATGTTAGGTCCTGAAAACGACAAACAAAAGGTATTATTTATTTAGCCATTCGGCTCGGGAAATGCTCTGATGAACTCCATGCACAGGAGAATCAGGGCTGTAACAGATGCGCGAGGGGGCATAAGAGATATTGACGAGTTAATCGATTTCACTTTAACATACCACGGTATTGGGGGGTATTGTTAAATTGGTTTCAATTACTCATGAATTATTGATCAAAATCTATTGAAATTTTAAAAACTTGTTGATTAAATTTGTGTTTTTATCCTTATACATGTATATTAATATTGAAAAAAAACATTTGAATAAATAATATTAAATCACCTAAAATGTTGACCCTGTGTTTCTTTTTTCCTTCAGTATAGACCTTTTTATTCTTAAAAACATGGGCGTGGCCATTATCGACTTCCGAGTGTGTCCGCCATTAGTAATATACAAAAATATTATGTTCTCGGGGTTTATCGATACGCTAATGTATGGTTTCTCTAGTACAGGTGTCACAATAAACTGCTTGAAATTCAATGATAACACCTGCTGTGAAATGATTTGTAAACGGAGATATGACAACAAATAAATTTAGCTTGTATGTATTATT
>MJUT01013085.1:179901-208586 GCA_002080005.1 Gigantidas platifrons
ATGTGATCTTTTATCAAAATATGCCTAAATTGCATAATCGGTATAAATCGGCTGAAAGAAAAATTTCACAGAAAAACACGTAATATATGTTAAACTACTCACTGCCATGTAGCTGCAGTTAAAATTTGAGCTCATTTTGACTTATACTAAAGCAGCAATAGACAATTGAAATTTCATCCCCCCTTTTTTCTATTTTTAGCTTGGCAGCCATCTTGGTTTGAAGTCGGGATCACCGCACACAATTTTGGAAGGGGGCCATTCCACCAAAGTTTGGTTGCAATTGGCCCAGTAGTTTCTGAGGAGAAGATTAAAATGTGAAATGTTGACGGACGGACGACGGACGTCGGATGACAGACGACGGACGAAAAGTGATGACAATAGCTCACAAGACCCTTTGGGTCAGGTGAGCTAAAAAGGGCAATATCTCCAAGATAGGTAATCAGATTTTCTTCCAAATTTCAGGGTAGTTAGATCTTGCTGTGCTGATCATTTTCACCCTATTCAGATTTCCGATATTATTAACGGTTTTTGAGTTATTACCAAAAACGTGCAATTTTACCATATGTTCTATTTTTAGTAACAGTGGCCATGTTTGTTGGCCGAATGGAACCAATTGAAGAAGCTTTATAGAGGATCTTACATAGATGCTTCCTGCCAAGTTTGGCTCCATTTGGCCAAGCAGTTTCAGAGGAGAAGATTTTTTTCATCATTAGCCAATCAGAAACAAGAATTGTCCTTGGCGGCCATATTTGTTGGCGGAATGGGACGAAATGAAGAAACTTTATAGAGGACCTTATATAGATGCTTTCTGCCAAGTTTGGTTCCATTTGGCTCAGTTGTTTCAGAGTAGTAGATTAAACTAGAACTGTCCGCATAGCGGGACTAATACTCCCCGCTTCACTCTGACTGTGTCGAAGATTATTGAAAACTAAGTCTACACGGAAAATATATTATTTGTCAAATTATAATGTTTAATCATATTCAACAAAAATAAAAACTGTAAGAGGAGTTGCACGGATAAACCATGTACCCTTTCAGCCAAATTCACAAATAAAAAAAAATAACTATGTTCAACAATCTATATTTTTTGGTAATATTCATGAAAATCAAAATCCTTACAAAATGAACATCTTTGATACGAGTACAAATGTTCTGCAATGTAAAAACTTCCTAACTTACAAACTGTAGGAGGAGTTGCGCAGACAAACCATGTACCCTTTTTGCCATATTCGCACAAAAATGGCTAAGTTCAGCAATCTATATTTTTGGTAAAAATTCATGAAAATCAAAATCCTTACCACATGCACATCTTTGATGTATGCACAAACTATCTGCAATATAAAAACTTCCTAGTGCAAAAACTTTAGGAGGAGTTGCGTGGAAAAACCATGTACCCTTTTTGCCAAATTCACCAAAAAATGACTAAGTTCAACAATCTATATTTTTGGTAAAAATGCACAAAAATCTAAATCCTTACCACATGCACATCTTTGATATATGTACAAATAATCTGCAAAAGTAAAAACTTCCTAGCAGAAAAACAGTAGGAGGAGTTGCGCGGACAAACCATGTACCCTCTATGCGGACAGACAGACAGACGGACTGACAGACAGACAGGGTGAAACCTATATACCCCCCAAACTTTGTTTGCGGGGGGTATAAATATGAACTAGAGGCTCTGGAGAGCCTGTCATCGCTCACCTGGTAATAATTGGCAGGGTAAATCCTTAGGAACGTGAAGTCTAACAAAGATTCATATTTTCTNAAAATCAAAATCCTTACCACATGCACATCTTTGATATATGTACAAATAATCTGCAAAAGTAAAAACTTCCTAGCAGAAAAACAGTAGGAGGAGTTGCGCGGACAAACCATGTAACCTCTATGCGGACAGACAGACAGGGTGAAACCTATATACCCCCCAAACTTTGTTTGCGGGGGGGTATAAATATGAACTAGAGGCTCTGGAGAGCCTGTCATCGCTCACCTGGTAATAATTGGCAGGGTAAATCCTTAGGAACGTGAAGTCTAACAAAGATTCATATTTTCTTGTGACTTAAAACACAATTTGCTTACTATTGAATGTGTGCTCCATAAATTCTGAAAACCTTAAGTCAAAATTACAATCTCCCATGGTAAGTATGTTAGACTGCTTAAGTTTTAATTCTTGAAGAAGGTTATCAACAAGCATATTTTTCAAGTCTTTCTGTTTGCAGATAGGAGCAGCATAGAACAAATCAAGTCAACTGGCTTGGTACTTTCTGAGAAGAACAACTCAGTACAAATTCCCATTGGGTCTTGTAGGCTTCTATGTTAAACTTTGTTCGTCTATGGTGGCCATCTTGAATTTCCAATCGAAACCAAATTTACAATTAGGTAGAGGACCATCCATAGATCATTCACACCAGAAAACAAATTCAATTGAATCAGTAGTTTCTGACCAGAAGATTTTTAAAGATTGACGAATCAGAAAACATTATCTACCCCTGGCAGCCATGTTTAATTACCGATCAGCACCAAAATTACAATTCTGGTAAAGGACCTACCGGTATGTTAAACTTCATCCGTCAATGGAGGTCAGCTTGAATTTCCAATCTGCACCAAAATAATAGATCAGGTGTAGAACCATCCAAGTAACATTCATATAATGCAAAATATTCAATTTGTTGAGTAGTTTCTCACAAAAAGGTTTTTCAATGAGATTCCCATACAGTCCAATGGTCCGCTGATGGTGGCCATCTTGGATGGAGGTCTGGGTCACTGGATATCATTTTGAAAGTTGACCATTTAAGTACCATTCATGCCATGTTTGCTTTAAATTGGCTAACTGGTTTCAGAAGAAAAAAAATTTAAACATTTTTCCCATAGGGTCCTATGTTAAAACTATGTTCGCTGACAGTGGCCATCTTGGATGGAGGTCGGGGTCACATGACATTATTTTGAAAGTTGACCACCTAAGGACCATTCATACCATGTTTGCTTTAAATTGACTTACTGGTTTCAGAGGAAATTTTTTTTAAACATTTGCCCCATATGTTAAAACTAAGTCGAATCAAGGTGGCCATCTTGGATATGCGATCGGCACAAAAATAACAAATTTAGTAGAGGACCATCCAATCACCATTTCTATAATGTTACAATTACATCGGCTGAGTAGTTTCTGACAAGAAGATTTTCAAAGTTTCAACCAATCAGAACACATTATTGGCCCTGGCGGCCATGTTGGTCTTCCGATCTAAACCAAAATAACAAATTTGGTAGAGGACCTCCCAATGAACATTTCTGCCAAGTTTGGTCCAAATCTGTTCAGTAGTTTCAAAGAAGATGAAAGTATGAAAAGTTTACAGACGCGGACGATGACGACGACAGATGCAAAGTGATGACAAAAGCTCACATGACCCTTTGGGTCAGGTGATCTAAAAAGTTCACTTCAGGTAGGGGTGGGGTATGACCCCGCAGGGCCTGAGATATAAGGCATTTAATTTGCCTAGTCACCCTGATCATAAATATATATGGTTTAGGGGTGGGGATCTCAACCATTAAAAAGTTCACTTCAGGTAGGGGGTGGGGTATGACCCCGCAGGGCCTGAGATATAAGGCATTTNTTGGCATCTCCACCCATACCAAATATTAAGTTCCTATCTTTTGTAGTTTCAGAGAAATGTGTAATTCTCAAAATATGTACTTTTTCTATAAAAAAACATGATTTTACAAGAATTTTATTTTCGAATTTTGCCCAGTTTCGAACTTAAGCTAGAGATTCTTAATATAATGCCTGTGTGTAAGCTTGAAATCAATTGGTCAACAAATACAAATCTGAGAGTGCTTACAATGTAATTCTCAAAATATGTATCTTTTCTATAAAAAAAACATGATTTTACAAGAATTTTATTTTCGAATTTTGCCCAGTTTCGAACTTAAGCTAGAGATTCGTAATATAATGCCTGTGTGTAAGTTTGAAATCAATTGGTTAACAAATACAAATCTGAGAGCACTTACAATATATCCGGACGGACGCCCGGCATTTCTATATCCCCCGCTCCACTTGGGAGGCGGGGGACAAAAAATGAAAGGGATCCTCCTCTCTTCATCAGTAAACAGCTGATAAAATTCTAAAAGATTCTAAGAAACACAACTCAAGTTATTGTACGACATAGGATTTGTCTACAGACGGACGGACAGACAGATGGACATGGTGAAACCAGCATACCCCCTACAACTTCGTTGCGGGGGGTATAATTATGAAAAGAAAAGTTAAACAGTGATGCAGACATAGTGTTCGAGATCATTATATTGGTGTAACAGTATATAAATAACATATATTTGAAAGAGTGACAGATTATATTGTAACCAGAAGAAATCATCATGAACCGAGGCTATAAAACTGACCACCATGATATATTGTTGAAGGTGGAGTAAAAGTAGCCCTACTCCATTACCCCTATCTAACTTATACAAGGCAAAACAAATAATACATTATTTATTTCTTATTGGTGTATATTTAAGAAATAATTCATGGGGGCTTGAATATATACTGATTTTACCACGGGTTGGCCCTTTATGCCAAATATTTTACCACGAGTGAAAGCGAGGGGTAAAATATCAGCATAAAGGGCCAACCTGAGATAAAATCAATATATATTCAAGCCCCCATGAATTATTTCTATTCTAATAGGACAAATACGGTATTTATTTTTATATAACAGCCAAAACAAATTATGACGTTGCCGATCAGCTGATATACCAATATATGCATATTTTACCACGGGTTTGGACCCAAAGCTTTTGAAGGACGTCATATTAGAATAATATTCAATCAGAAATGTGTTAATGACAAAAGTCTACAACCAGTTTTCTATGTGTCTTTATTAAACACATCTATAAACATGTTGAAGTGTAAAACCATACAGCACATGTTTCTTCAATAATGTAATTGAAATTCAAAATGACTCAGTCTATATAACTTGATATTCTACAAGATCCAGCAATGTATATGATGTATATATTAATACAGTGATTATCAAAATCATTGATATTTCTACAAATCTTTGTCAAACACAATAGCTTAACCTACAACACTTCGCATAATGGAAAGTTCAACATTAGTCCAAGCAGAATGATAATTATTTAATTCTACATTGTATATTATTATCAATCATCGTCCCTGTGTCGTATATTCCTTGCCCCTGATGTAATCTTTCTTTTCTTAAATGCTACATTAGTGTCTTTGCCAAGAGAGGTAACTCTTTTTTCTTTAAAAATTACTTTTTTTTCTTCTTTCACCTTCTTTTCATAGACAGTAGGGTTTACATCATCTGGAGGTGGAGGTTTTATGTCTATAGGGGGTGGAGGTAAAGGAATGTTTTCTATGGTGAGTGGTTCTGTAGGAAGAAGCGGTAGTGATATGGCCTCTGGCTCTACGGGTAGAGGTGGTGGGGCTTCTGTTGGAAGATCCAGAAAGTCTGATGGGTACTCTTCTTCCCTAGAGAAGTAAATATAATAATAAGGTAGTCAAATAAGAAATAAACAAATGTATTGAGTTACAAGTAGGTGTTTGAGAATATCATTAATGACATTAAAAAATATAAATTATTTATGTAAAGAGGATTGTAGAAAGTCAATGGCAGTTCTCCTTGAACAAATCATGAAACATTAAATATTAAATTACAAGTTGGAAAATCTTAGATCATCTCTGTAATCTGCATAGTGAGTGAGTGAGTGCTGTTTAATGCTAATTGAGCAAATTATCACCTATATCATGTTATCAACAACTTACACTTCAATGAGATGATCATGAGGTCTGCTTTGTACTAGACCAACACACTGAATTGGATTTTATAGTGCTAGCTCACTGAAACAAGAGTCTGCGGGTAGACATATCACCCCACTCGGACACATTATCCTGATTCCAAGCCAACCTGTCTTTGCTCTTTACATTTCAATGAGATGATGATGTCCACATTACTGCTAGATCAATGACAGAACAGTCCATGGGTAGACATGTCGCTCCCTTTATACTACTTACTGTTTCGTGACTGTTTCCCAGCTTCCATAAGCAGACTGTGGTACCCTAGGTAAAGGTCCTACTGTCACAGGCATATAAGAACTACTTTCTTCATAACTGTCTGGTTCAGGCTACAATATATAAACTAAAATGTATGTACATGCAAAATGTTACAAATTCAATCAATCTCAAATATATTATTTGTATTCTGAAGTTTCCATCACCTTTCAGTCACGAATTCACAATCAGTAAACATGAATGGTTCAGTTGTGATCTCTATGAAATGTTTTTTGATAGAGTAATTTTTTTCTTAGGAAAACCTTGAAATTAATTCCAAATCGTAATATTCCTTAAAACTTGCAAAATGCATCAGTAGTATATAAAAGAGCTGTATTTTTCTTAGTGGTATCAGAAATAGCATAAATTATAAAAAAATATATAATATACAATGTATATATATATATATACCAATTGGGTAATGAAGAAGCCAATAGGTTAACAAAGCTGTTATGTTTTTTGTTTATGTTTTCATCATACCACAAAGCCATTTACTGTCAAGAGCCCTTATTTGACAGACCTGATCGAAGTTCTTGTAGGGGCAGTCATGGTCATGATCGTATGGTAGTTTTCAAATTTTTAGGTAGGATTTCAAACTGCCTATGCAATCAGTGTCCATCACCACTAACGTTGTGAGTTTGAACCCAGCTAAGGCGAGTTGTACTCAATACAACATTATGTGATAAAGTTCGCCATGATATAGCTGAAATATTGTTGAAAGTGGCGTTTAATACCATAACCCTAAGCCCTTAAATTCTTGTTGTGATTCGTCAAAGCTGGTTTTTCAACTTACCGTTAATGTCAAATCGAAAGCTGAGCCTGTGTCGCTCACCTTTCATTCTGCTTTGAGGAAACTTAATACAGAACCTTCAATACATGTAGATGCTTCCTACCAAGTTTTGGTTCATATGGTTAAGCATTTACAAAGGAGAAGATTTTTTAGAAATAGACCAATCACATGTGGTGGCCATGTTTGCTAACCGATCGGGACGAAATTAGCAATCTTCATAGAGGACATTCCATAGATGATTCCTACCAAGATTTGGTAGTAGCCATGTTTGTTAACTGATTGGGACGAAATGAGCATTTTTCATAGAGGACATTCCATAGATGCGTCCTACCAAGTTTCGGTTCATTTAACCAAGCAGTTTCAGAGGAGAAGATTTTTATAAATCGGCTAATCAGAAACAAGAATTGCCTGTGGTGGTCATGTTTGTTAATGGATCAGGTTTTTATAGAGGACCTTCCAAAGATGCTTCCTACCAAGCTTCAGATAAATTGGCTTTGTGGTTTCAGAGGAAAGATGGCAAAAGCTCACATTGCCTTTGGCAAGGTGAGCTAAAAAGACAAATGTTTTGAGAATATTTTTCGGTGAATGGATTTACGTTGCACCCCATAGCATCAGTGCAAGAACACAATCAAGTGAAATATTACATGGGTGTTAGTCATTCATCAAACATAAGACAAGAGTAACACTGAATGCAACGATTGTATGCAGTTGGATATATGCTGTAAAAGTATTAATATTTGTGGTGTTTTTATTTTCGCTATTCTGGAGGTCAGTAAAAACCTGTGAAAAACAATACCCATAAAAAACTCTCCATAAATATGACTCTGCTTGAGATTGGAAAACACAGTCACACAGAAGTGTAATTTTGATTAAGTTTAATTATCATTTATGTTCCTTTTTTATGTATATGAACTAACAGATACAAGCTTAGAGAATCTTGAGAAAAAACAATCAAGTTTATTGTGCCATATCTTTTTTATTTTATATTACAGTATATGTATTGCAAAACTGTAATTAAAAAAATATATCATTATTTAATTACCTTCAAATATTACACAAATAATACATAACAGCTACTTAAACCAGCATGTAAGGCCATAAAAAGTTAATTTCTTGATTTTCAGGCCCGCCCGCATGTGGAAATTTGTTGCCGCATTGCCGATTTTATTGCAAAAATAGTAAAAAAAAATGTTGAATGTGGTAGCGCTTTCCGTATGGAAAAAATCGTCCTCGTCCGTTTTTTCTCTTATATTGCGTGGTCAGTGAAACACTATAAAACGCATTGTGCTTAAATGAGATTTAAAGCATTGTTATGACAATGTATAAATAAAAAACATGTTTCCGTTTGACATTTATAGACAAAATGTCAATAGTTTCTGTGCAAATTCGGCACAAATGTTTGCCAGTTTTACCATTGGAACATAATAGGGGGCTTCTCTGAAGCTTGTACCTTATTGGCATTGTTTATGGCGATAAAAAATGATACGTTGGGAGCAACGTAATGGACTTTTCCAGAAAAATTAACCACTTGTGATGCTTCTGTCACCATCGGAAGAAATAAAATATGAAAGTTTAATGAGATCTGTCAGAGGTATGAATCTGATGATAAAATATGGATGATACATCTACAAATACATACAACAAAGAAGATCATAGCATATCTGATAAACACAGGTTCAAGTTTCATATATCAAACTGGAGAGGAAACAAGAGGCAGAAAGAAGTCTGAATGAAAAGTTTTATACATTTCCATATTTTTCACCATAAAAAAAAAAATATGTCTCTCTCATCACTTTTTACAGCAGTAAAAAGAAAAAAAAATGCCTCCCTCCTTCATCAATTTTGACAAAAAAGGGCCTGAGAACCAAGTAATTAATTTTGCATGGCCTAAATGACCGGCAACCATTATATTGTTGGTTTTTTTTTATAATGTTAATCCCCAATTAGAGTAATTGCACACACTTAAGACATTGTGTTTGTATATTGTTTTGTTTTTAGGGTACAATAGTAAATCAATATTTGTTTTAATAGAAACAGAAGGATTAACATGTATTTAATGATAAAAATTTATACTTTGCCCTGTCCATTGCTCTTGCTAGAATGAGCACAATTTCTCCCATCATAAATGAAATAACTTCCATACAAACATATAATTTTAGAATCAAATAGAGAATGTGCAAAATATTTATTTTACAAAAGAAAATGTCTGGATCTTGTACCTCCCTCATTTTATTTTAGGAGCCGTCGTGTAGCGGCCGTAATCGTACAGTAGTTGGATTTACAACTACCTATGAAGTCAGTGCTTAACGTTGTGAGCTTGAATCTTGCTCATGGGGAGGTGTACTCAATTACAACATTATTTTAGAAAGTTTGTAAGTGATTTGCGACAGGTTTTCTCTGGATACTCTGGTTTCCTCCACCAATAAAACTGACCGCCACAATATAACTGAAATATTGTTGAAAGTGGGGTTAAACACCACAATTATCAACCATTATATTTCTATTTTGGCCTTACCTCCTCCTCTTATTGCTTTCTCTTTTTCGTCTTATATTTTTATTTTGTCCTTACCTCCTCCTCTGTTATTGCTTTCTCCTTTTCTTCTTTTATTTTTATTTTGTCCTTACCTCCTCCTCTGCTTTCTCCTTTTCTTCTTTTATTTTCATTTTGTCCTTATCTCCTATTCTGCTTCATTTTTATTTTGGCCTTACCTCCTCCTCTGCTTTCTCCCTTTCTTCTTTTATCCTTATTTTGTCCTTATCTCCTATTCTGCTTTCTCCTTATCTTCTTTATTTTTATTTTGGCCTTACCTCCTCCCGTTATTGCTTTCTCCTTTTCTTCTTTATTTTTATTTTGTCCTTACCTCCTCCTCTGTTATTGCTTTCTCCTTTATTTTTATTTTGGCCTTACCTCCTCCTCTGCTTTCTCCTTTTCTTCTTTTATTTTTATTTTGTCCTGACCTCCTATTCTGCTTTCTCCTTTTCTTCTTTATTTTTATTTTGTCCTGACCTCCTATTCTGCTTTCTCCTTTTCTTCTTTACCTTTATTTTGTCCTTACCTCCTCCTCTGTTATTGCTTTCTCCTTTTCTTCTTTTATTTTTATTTTGTCCTGACCTCCTATTCTGCTTTCTCCTTTTCTTCTTTATTTTTATTTTGTCCTGACCTCCTATTCTGCTTTCTCCTTTTCTTCTTTATTTTGTCCTTACCTCCTCCCCTGTTATTGCTTTCTCCTTTTCTTCTTTTATTTATATTTTGTCCTTACCTCCTCCTCCTCAGCTTTCTCCTTTTCTTCCTTATTTTTATTTTGTCCTTACCTCCTCATCTGCTTTCTCCTTTTCTTCTTTTATTTTTATTTTGGCCTTACCTCCTCCTCAGCTTTCTTTTTTTCTTCTTGTTCTTTTTGTTCTTCTATAGAAACATATTGTTCTGGTGCTATCCATATAGATTCTGAAAATAAATGTTCTCATATATGACTAAAATCCAAATTGCATGACAAAAAAAAAGGCTCACATGTTCCTCTCATAGCTGTAAATAGAAGATTTATTGAGATATTGCCCATTGCATCATACATTATTTTTTATCTCTCAGAATTACACCACAATAAACTAGGAGTGAAACGATATACTGAATGACGATACATCGTGGTATTTTATTGACCACGCGGTACACAATATTGATGACACGACACGACTGGGCACTCCTTACAATATTGACGCCACAGTACGACTGGATGCTCCTTACGATATTGACGCCACGGTACGACTGGGTGCTCCTTACAATATTGGAGATATTGTTTCTACAGAATATTTTTTTAGTACCAAAAACTGTTAAAATCAATGAAATAAAATAACTTTTTTATTCCTTAATCAAAATTTGTTTAGCTACATAAATATTGTGGTTTTTTTTCAAACATTAGTTTTAATTTTCACGGATGTATGTGGCAAATCCTTAAGAGAAAAAAATGGTGACGCACAGAAAGGTATACAAAATGTCACAATACGTAACGTCACTTGTCTAAAATATCGCAATACGTATCGTGAAAAACATTCTGTATCGTTACACCCCTACAATAGACCCTAGGACATTTATTGGTACAAAGTTGAAATCTTCATATCACAATTCTGCTTCAGGCCAAATACAATTGCATTTCCATAGCTTAATCTTGAGAATATAATTTTAACAATTTTTCCCTTGAGGCTCATGTTAAATTTTGGAACTCTCGTTTTAGGTTTCTTCATTTTTGTAGTTCTATTCATTTTGTATTTTTTTATTTACAAATCATATTTTGCCTCAATAAAAATAAGTCTAAATTTTCATTGTCATGCCAAGTTTGAGATATCATTTCCCTATTATGGCTATCCTGACTAAGGTTTTTGGTTTACTTGCTCACAAGTTTGAGATATCATTTCCCTATTATGGCTATCCTGGCTAAGCTCTTTACTTCCTCACAAAGACTAATGATTTGGATTCCCAATTATTTTATTATGAGCGTACCTGATGAAGGTTATTCCAGAAACATATTGTGTGCACTAAATTCGATATCTCCATTTTTATTCCAGCGAAACTTTAATGTTTTTATTATTATTATTTTTTCAATGAACAGGCAGATAAATTTGAAATGGACAGCACGTAATAAAACCATAGATATCTAATTTAGTGAGCATGAAACATTTCTAGAATAACCTTCATCAGGTACGCTCAGTCAACAAATTGGAAAAACAAACAAGTTCAAAGTCTTTGGGAGCAAGAAAAACAAATGGCCTAAACATGATAGACAAAATCTGTAAAGGTCACCTAGGTCTGAGGGAGCGAGTCAGATTTATACCATTGGTTTCTGTATTCCAGTAGTAAGAATAACCTTCTGGTGACTTGGCTTCAAACCATTTACATGTAGCTAGTTTCATCATTGAAGCTTCCTCTTTCTTCACTTTGGCCTCCTCCTCTGCCTGTTTTTCTGAAATAGAATTAAAATAGAATATTTATACTTCTAATTATGTAACAATTACTTTTCATGAATTGCTTGTAAAAGTTTCAATTGTATCATTATATTAAAATCAGTAACTTAAAGAAAACCAAAAGAATGGTTCAGTTTTAATTTAAAGACTTATAAAATTGTTGATTTCTTGCTTTCTAAAAGTATGTGTGTCTTTGTGTGAACATTTAGCCTGCATTTGAGTGTGGAACAGCCCCTAGCCTGCATTTGAGCGTGGAACAGCCCCTAGCCTGCATTTGAGTGTGGAACAGCCCCTAGCCTGCATTTGAGTGTGGAACAGCCCCTAGCCTGCATTTGAATGTGGAACAGGCCCTAGCCTGCATTTGAGTGTGGAACAGCCCCTAGCCTGCATTTGAGTGGGGAACAGCCCCTAGCCTGCATTTGAGCATGGAACAGCCCCTAGCCTGCATTTGAGTGTGGAACAGCCCCTAGCTTGTATTTGAGTGTGGAACAGCCCCTAGCTTGCATTTGAGTGTGGAACAGCCCATAGCCTGCATTTGAGTGTGGAATAGCCCCTATCCTGCAGAGTGTTACTCTTTACTTCTGCTGATACATATGGGCATCTATGTCGTTTCAACGTTATATCATTTTCCAGATGTGGCATGACAGGGCTCTACATTATGATCAAAACACTCACAGTTGCGAGTTACTTTTGTAAAATGCGAGTACAAATTTTGTATTGATAGCCAGATGGCGGAGTTGATATTTCCGGAAATTTTTCGTTACATCACCGATGATATTTTTCAATTTACATTCCGACTCTGATTATCTGGTTTTTAAATCACACAATTGACTCTCATACGAAAGTTTTAAAGCACGTACTTGTAACGCTTGAAAGTTACCACGATGTGTAAAAACAAAACATTCTACCATTTTTTTCTCGCTAAGAATAAACCAGTTGAATCAGCCGATTGTGAAGCCGGCCTGCCTGATGCAACATCGACAGAAGTATCAAGCCAAAATACTAATGAAGGTTCGGGTTCTAAAGCTGAAAAGCGTAAATTTCAAGATGTCTGGATTACTAGAAGTCTGAGTTCTGTGGCTCATTATTTACCATTACAGTAGCGACGTTATGCCTTATGATGTTTGCCAAATGGCAGGACAAGATATTGCTGGCAAAACCAAATTTGTTACTGGAAAGAACAAGTTTAAAAGTGAAAGTCTTGTTTATCAATAACAGTCAGATAAATGAAAAATCCTTAAACTTATAATATTTTTAGCTGCAGTAAACCATCTTCAAGTTTTAATACTTCAGTCTTTTGAAAAAACAGTTAAAAAAAAAAAAAAAAAATGAAATTGGACTGGTAATAAAATTGCCTTTGTTATTGCCAAAGAAATAAATACATATTGGAGTTATATAGTACGAATTAGTATTTTTATTAATCTGGCTAGTAACATACTTTTGTTGGCAAGTAATAAATATTTCCTTACTATCCAGGGGCTAGTGAGAGCTGGTATGAATCGTAGAGCCCTGCATTATCAACAAGAAAACAAGGGTAAAATAATCTTACAAATATGTTGCTTAACCCCAAAGAGAAGCAGCAAAATACCAATTTTATCATTTTGATCGGAAATCACCAGGGGTCTAACTCATAATTTTCAGCACTTGAGGCAAACATATGAAAAACTACAAATACACACGTATAACTAAAACAATACATATTTCCTTATTTATTCTAAATATAGATTTAAATGAAACTTTACATTTTAAATGAAAATCTGAAGTGATGTCCAAGAAAAATTAGGAGCTGGTCTTATTTTTAATAGAGTAAGAACATCTAGTGCTGAAATGAGATTCCATCACATGAAAAAAAATGACCTGTTCAGAAAATCAGTTTACTTTATATATATAAATGATATTATTAACACAGTTGTCTTATATGAGATTTTACCCGTTGAGAACCTTAAAACATAAATGAAATTTTACCAGTTGAGAACCCAGTTACCTGAAGGAAATATACCTCTCCTTGAGAACCCACAGTTACCTTATTTAAATGAGATTTTACCAGCATCACTTTTTATTTTCACACCATACTTTGCTGCAAGTTCTGGGTTGTCCTTCAAGTCTTTCTTAAAAGCCTCCATGGCAGCCTGAAATATATTTTTATTTTTCATTTTAAAACTTTTTTTTCAGATTTTAGAAATCACTATTTTATTTATCACGTTTATTGTAACAGTCTAGAATAGATCAGACATCATCATTATTATCTCACCAAAGTGTAACTTGTTCTACCAATGATATAGCTGAAAATGTTCTCATGATACAATTGTACTTCCTCTATTGAACATTGTATATTACAACATAATGAACATGGGAAAGGTCTTGTATTATTGTACACCTATTGTAACTGACGCATGAAGACTGAACTGTGTGTACAGTGTAAAGGGCTGATATTTGTTGATAATATTAATACCTTTATGACAATTTGTGCAATGGCACTAATTTGAAAATCATTGCCAATAGTTGCAAATTATATTTGAGTATCAATTATTTTTGTTTTAGAAAATCCCACATTGACATTGTGCAGAAAATAAACATCTGAATCATCTCTCTTATATTATACACATATGCTTATTGAATGAACTATTTCAGATATTTGTAGACAGATTTTTAATGCATTTTTGGAAAGGAAAACAGAGTTATATTAGATTGATTGATGTTTAACGATATTAGATATTTGACAGTAATGAATGGGTTATTTTTATTCTGTTATGATTAATATTTGTAGAATTTGAATTTTGGTGTTTAATGCCACTTTCAGCAATATTTCAGCTATATCATGGCGACCAGTTTTAGTGGTGGAGGAAGCCAGAGTACCCAGAGAGAACCACAGACTCTGGGAAAGCAACAGGTAAACTTTATTACTTGCGGCTGCGGGTCAAGTTTGTAGAACATTACAACATCCATGTATGTTACAACAGAACACTTAAATACTATTTAAAGATTTTTTAAGAGAAAATTTACACTTATTTATTCTTATCATAAAATTTTTCTTATTTTCCTTGATTTCTGTTTGCAAGTAACTTTGGAATATCCTTTATTCAAATTTCCTATTTTTTCAAGAAATCAAATAAAATACTTGAGGAAATCCTTTCAGACATCCTTTGGTAAGATATCAACCATCTTTCTGACTTTCAATAGTGAAATTTGTCAAAAATAATATCAAGATATCCACAATTTCCCCATCAATCACTTTCCATGTTTGTGTGTTTCCTCTATATATTTATGCTGAACAAACAAGTGAGATTGTTGCAGTGTTTAGCAGATAATATATTTTATTTATCATCTTTGAGAACTTTAAACTGTTGAAGTATACATATACATATAAGTATTATCCAAACGTTTTTAATGCATAACTTTCATGGATGAATCAAAAAGAAATTATGGTTACTTTGTAGCAGCGGAAAATTTATAGACCTTCAATAAACTAGAATACTGTTTATTTGAAATAAAGCATTAGTATTTTGATCAGCTTTGGGATAATAATAAAGCTAACTTGTATATCAAAATAATTTGGTTTTTTTTGTTACCTCTTCCATCTGTTGCATGTCATCATCTTGTTCTTCCTTCAATTTGGCCTGCTCTGTACTCTTCTTTCTTACCTAAATGTTAATACATATTATAAAAAGAAAGCTTAAATAGTGATGGTCAACAATTCCACAAAAACAAACAATCGCCTCTCACCTCTCAACTAATTGAACATAAAGAAGACCAAAAAATCCATGTACTACATGTATATATGTTAAACAAAGGAATAAAATGTGATGGAGAATAATACTTAGGACTAACACAGAATTGATCAAACTAACTGATTCTTAACAAAATTAAAGCACAAGGAGGTTTCATGAATACCAATGTTGTCTTCTGTATCACTTTTAAAAGACCTCAGGTCAATTTGTGTCTTGTTAATGCAGGCACTCTAGCTGTCCCATCAAAACAGTCTGCTTTAAAACTTTTCAATAAGGAATTGATTTATAATTAATAAATTGCAAACAGTGTCAGGCTGTGCTTTATTTTATAATATTTTGGTAAATTACAATTACTGATTAACTCTATCCATGGTCAGATGATATGACTCTAGGGTAGTTATAATAATACCATTAATATCCCTATTTTTTTTACAAGCAATAATTAAGGTCTTCATGTGAGATTTAGTATTTTAAAATAAAAATATTATTTGGATAGTTCAATAAATTTCCCCGATTTGGACTAAAATTTCCAATTCTGTGTCCAGGTGACCCATATTCAAAACATGTAAATTCATCCCGATGTAATTTTCACATATATTTCCTCACATGAATATCATATTAAAAAAATGTAAAAAGAATTTTCACATGACTTGAATTAAAATTACATTGACATGAAGGAATTTGTCTAGGCATCCTGTAACACGTGTATTTGTGAATGTACTATATCAAGTCGTTGTTAATAACAACTTTATGACAATTAATTCTCCTAGGAATTAATCAAATACTTAACTAACCTCCTCTATCTTTCTTTTCACATTTTCTTGGTGATTTTTTCCTCTTTCATGGAAGTCAACACTCTGAAAGTAACATAATAAAAACTGATTTGTTGTCAGGTTAAAATACAAAAAGCCTTACAGCGGATCATAGTGGCAAACATGTTTGGAGAGTGCCACGCTCCTTCCAAGTTGATGATTTCGAAAAAAGAGTAGCAACATTGTAGCAACTACAAAACACTAAATTTTTCAACATTGCCCTAATCCCTAATCTCCAATTTTTTCCAGTCCCAGTCACAAGCTTCTGGATTTTGTTCTCGTTCTGAATATATCTGAAATACTGCCCGCTAAGCAAATAATCAATCAATCAATCAGCATTATTATTACTTTGTCTGCCCCAAGCCAGATTTCAATTGGTTTATGTTGTTATTTCTGTGTGGATTAAGAATTGACACAGTAGTAGCTTTGGCTATGTCTAGTTCCTATCATTTATAATTTAAATTTTCATTCCTGTTACCATCGAAAATCAAATTACCCGATATAGTGGGCTACAGTTTATCATATGGTTCTATTGAAAAGAAAAACAAATCTGATGTTGCATCAGATGATAGAAATTCTGGCATGGACCGAGAAACATAATTTTATCCTCCAAACTATTCAAAAGAAATCACCATAAAATACCTGTTTACAACTTCACAGCTTTTTTCAGACAAAGTGAAAAAAAACTTACCGCTTTGTTATCAGTGATCCAACAGTTACAGAATTTACAATGTTTTTTTGGCTGAGATTTCCAGTAGGTTGTCCTGCAAACATAGACATTTTTATATTATAATCTTCATATTTTATAAAATCAACGAAATGTATTGTATTTTATAAATTTCTCCCGACATAAATTAATGAAAAAAGTGCACACATTTCGGTATTTTCCTTGTTTGGGATTATTTGTCTTTTTGAAAACTTAAAAACCTTCTTAATGCCAATGTTACTTGAAAAAGTGAGGGATTTTTGTTTAATGCCAAGCAAGCAATTTTTCAGCTATATCTGGTATAATCATGTTTAGCAGAAGTTATATTTTTGATGTAATGATGATGATGTCCCCTTTGTACTAGACCAACATGCTAAGCTGGATTTTTATAGTGCTAGCTTTCTGAAACACCACCCCCATATTGATCCACTCTCGACACATTATCCAGACTCCAACTTCACTCCAAGCCAACCAGTCTTTGCTCTTAATCCTTAATGCTGCCTGCTTAGCAGAGAAGCGACAAATACCAATGTCATCATCTTTGGTTTGTTTTTTGTTTGATCGTGCTTAATGTCACTTTCAACAATATTTCAGTTATATCGTGGCGGTCAGTTTTATTGGTGGAGGAAACCGCAGGACCCGGAGAAAACCACTGACCTGTCGCAATTCACTTACAAACTTTATCACATAATGTTGTACACCTCGCCCTGATCGAGAATCGAACTCACAACATGCGTTATGATAAGCATTGATTGCATATGTAGTTGCAAATCCAACTATCATCTGATCACGACAGCCCCCTCTTTGGTTTGACCAGACCGGGGATCAACCCCATGATCTACTACACTCAAGGTGAGAATGCCAACCGATACACCACCAATGTAGTTATTTGAAACAAGCTTTAAGTATCAGATCCATAGGGCAAAATAAGTAATCATTAAATTCTTGAGCCTCTACCATTGTCAAAATTATTTCCACTTTGTTCTCATGAATATTCATGATAGATCATTGTTCATTTCTTTTATAATGTGTTCGACTTTCTTATAATCCGATGTTGTACAATTCTTCTGTAACGATTGCACGCTATACCCAAGTATAGACAGGTTTATAATTAATTTGAAGGGCTCAATGAGTTAGGTAATTGGATTACCTAACACTTAATACACCTTTCACCAATATGGCATGGGTTCGCACCTGTCTTTGTAAATTACAAAAAAAAGTGCAGTCGACTTGCAGCCGCAAGTGATAAAGTTTACCAGTTACTTGCCCATGGTCAGAGGTTCTCTCCTGGTACTCCTGACTTCTTCCACCACTAAAACTGGGCACCATGATATAGCTGAAATATTGTTGAAAGTGGCACTAAACACTAAAAATCAAATAGAAAAAAAATCATTATAATTAATTTGCTTAATGTGACTATCTACTGTTTAGGTTTCAATATAATTATCATTGAAAAATATTGAAAAAGTATATCTGTGACAGCAAATATTTATGTCCATCTTTCCAATATACCTGCTCCATGTTTCGTAACGAAGCGTCTGCACATGCATTTAATTAAAACAAAGCTTTTATGTCTTTTGTTGAATGAACGTCCTTTGAAGGTGAAAAAACTAAATTATAGTTAACTTATACCCATGTTATCTCACTAATAGTAACTACATGTATATCAAACATGCCACATATTATCTTTAGCCAAATTAGGTACAGTACATGTAGATGTTTCATTACAAATACAATGCAAGACAAAAAAAACTAGCAGAGCAAGCTGAGAAAATTGGCCAGTTTTCAGATTAATATTTTGTTCTAATTTTATTATAAATAAAGGTTGATAATATTATAAAGGCTCTAACACCAAACACTATTGGTATCATATCAGCTGTTTATGATCACCAGTCTTGGCAGCAATAACAATGCCAACCAGCGAAAAAGAATGATATCTCTGAAATGACTACAACCATCTATATGGTGAACGGGTAACCCATTCACATGATAAATCCACAGAAATTAGTATAATTATAAGGTAGTTAATTAAACTCCAAGACAGATTTCCTCATGTGCAGATATCACAATAAACAGTTCTTTTTGTTTTCATTCATATTTTTAAATTTTGCAAGCACAGCATGCATTATGTATTTTAATTAGACACAGATGATGAAGAAATTTCAGAGACAGAACTATATTGTGTTTGTAGACAGTTCACCTCTAAGGAAATCAGTCTTGGAGTTGGCATACAACTAACACAGAGCTTACAATATTTTTCAAGTTTACCAGTATTTCACTATTTATAGGGAGTACGTTTTATTAAAATTTGAACAATTTTCATGAATATCTTATACAACACTCTTTAAAATCAGGAGGTACCAAAGACCATTTTAGGTCGGTAAAAGTACCTGGTACCACCCCTTATTGAAAGGTCTGCTAACACTGTGACAATTATAGATTAAATTACTGGACACATCTGAAATATTGTACTAATTTGAGATTTGCATAAATTGTGAGAATATCAGGGGCGGATCTAGGATTTTGTGTTAGGGGGGACGAAAGTTGGCGAGGGGTCTGGGGACCGCTTAAGGTCTCCAGCGGGTCCGGGGCACAGCCCTAGCAGGGGACATTGGGAGGGTGATGGGCTAAGCCCCCCCCCCAAGCTCCTGGGTTTTGAGTACTTAGGAAGCTTTTTCGTGAAAATTTTTGAAGCATTTTGTGAATGTGATGAAGTGTATTAAAACGCATGAATCTTCTCCAAAAAGTTTCAAATAGTTTCCAAGCAGTGAGTGTAAATTAAAGGGAGATGTCACTTGAAATTATCTATCTGGAGCTGTGACTCCCCCGATTTCCTTATCACGCCGGGTATTCGTATACTCGGAACAGGTGCAGACACTTTGAACTCGGTGCAAGCTAGTTATTTTGAACGTTTTCATTGGCCAATTTCGAATTTTTGGACACTACAGACCGTGGAGCATGACGACAACGGAACACGGAACAGCATGCTCCGTGGTCTGTAGTGTCCAAAAATTTTAAATTGACCAATGAAAACGTTCAAAATAACTAGCTTGCACCGAGTTTCCGAATACCCGGCGTGCTATATTAGCCAATTTTCTCATGTTTCTCTTTTGAAAATGGGGTAATTTGTATTGAAGTGTTTGTAGAATGGATGGATTTTGATAAAATTAATGTCCAAGGGATTATAATATCACTTTGTTTTCTGTTGTTAGAATACCCAATTATTGGTCTCATCATTTTACTAAAATTGAATTTAACTGCTATTGTCATATATGTGATGGTTAATGAAGAAGAAGGGTGCGGAAAATTTTTCAAGAATCTGTTAATAGGATTATACTTTATTTTGTGGGCTATAAGTAATATCAATTTGTTGGTAACGTTCTAGGTATTGGTATGGAGTATTGTTAAAATGTAGATGGTTAATATTTCTTGGACCTTGCTGTAGCTTTCTATATTTTGTTGATGATGCCATGACATGCTATTAGAAATTAGTAGAAAACAATAAGAAGCGAATTTTATCGGAAAGGAATTTAATGAATCCGCGTTAAATCATAGCATCATAATTTATGAACGTCAGTCAAAAATGACTTCAAGATGATTTTCTGATTAATCGCCGACTGCTTCAAAAGTTCAAAAGTAATTATTTAGATAAATTAAAAGGCCAATGCAATGGTTAAAAATATATAATGATTTATTACATTTAACAGGAGAATGAATGAATGCTGATATGCTTCATAGAGGGACGGAAGACCCCCCCCCTATCTCTCTCTCTTTTTTTTAGGGGGGGGGGGGGCGAACGTCCCCTCCAGATCCGCCACTGAATATAGAATAGAAATCAGTCACATTTCTTTTTCTTACTTGTTGGATTTGTATTCCTTTTGCCTAAATTTTGATTTTTTTTACTGTTGTTTACTTTGAACATAAAGGCAAAAATGCAATGGACTTGGTCTAATAGTAATTTAAGTAATAGCTATTTATATGCAGGGCCCAGGGCCGGGGCAATCTGCATGACATTGATTTCTGGTAAATGTTAATGTTCTCGCTATCAGTTTATGAATAGATTTGCATGACAAAGTTTAAGATTTCAACAGAATGTTTATTTTATGAGAAGTAGTCTGGATTTCTGTTTATGACGTGTTCTGACCACAGGGCCTGATAGAATATTGACGTGGATAGTGACAAGGCCCTGTGTTCTGACTTTGTCCAGTAGCTTTCTGCAATTTCTCTAAGAAAAATAGCTGAAATCAATTAAATAATTGGCAAAAACCTTCACTGTACAACACAATTACCGTCCAGGTTATATGGACAAACTTGAGTACACTTTATTTATTTTGTGATTTTAGTTTTTACTTTCATAGACCAAACTTCCAAAGGTGCTTTTTTTGAGTGCATGCCATTGGTATTGTCAAGTTTATTAGAGCTCGAGTGATATTTGTTTATATTTCTCCGACTTTAAATATTTAGAGCATAGAATGTGATAAGTTATGCAAAGCCGGTCAAGTTATGCGATCTTATGGGCCACGGTAAACAAAAATGTCATTTAGTCTACGCTGTTCACTGTCTATTTCTGTACACAATATCCGATATATGAACAATATTAAATAGCTGTAAAAGGTAAAATTGCAGCAGATTTCATGAAATTAAATAATTACATTGTTAATGCTACTTGGCAATAAAACGTGTGATTCTACATGTAAATATCATGGTTTACTTTCCGGAAGTTTACAATTTTGCGCATGCGTTTCCGTAAAAAAAATTTGGCGGCGGAAGCCTTTTTAGGAATGTTTTGAAAGAAGAAAAGTGATTGGTCAAATTCGCCACAACCTCCAATTATCCATTAAATTAGACCAATCAAAAACAATGTACTGTTCGCTTTTTAAATATATGCGCATGCGTGTTGTCCCGTGTTGTCCCTGAAATCCAGGCACCGTATAGCAGACAATGTTGTTGTGTCTGCGAAATTTGTATTTAAAGTACTAACAGTTCTCGAAAAAGTGCAGAAAGTTGAAATTTTAGACGACTTTTGTCATTTTACCGAATGGTGAGAAAATTGATAGCTAAATTGCTTGCATATACTGAAACTCGGCTTTGTTTATGTTTGGCATTGCGGTCGTGTCAGTTTTGTTGTATGTTTACATTTTTATGATTTGACAGCCTGTCCAAATTTGATAGTTGTACGTATTTAAGAAGAATAAATTGCATGTTGTAGCTTCTGTTTGCAACACCAAGCGAGCTGGCACTTAGAATATAATCTTTACTTTGGCTTAAATTCTCAAATTGTGACATGATTATACTTTTCCCAAGTTTTGGATGGCTGCCAACAATTTTGGCTTCTCTTTGATCATTTGTAATTTATCCATTTAGGAGGTTACCCAGCTTTTAATTTGATTATTGCTTAACATGATACAGTGAGCAGTATTCGGGATAACAAGAAAAAATGCAAAGGGAAGGGTGGGTCATTTGTTTGTCTGCCACTGAAAAAGTATGTGAACAGATGGTTTAAGAATTGAGTCTTTGTAACGGCTACAATATCATGAATATGCCTACTCTTTTTTTCGAATGCCCCATTAAAATGTCTCCCCTATCAGCCACCCGGTGACGTGCTGAGCACTCTATGGGTTTGAGCCCTAGGAATTTCACCAGCACTCGACCTTCAATTTGAATGTCCTAAAATTGAGCTGTGCAAATACTGGCCATCCCATACTTGTTTTATTTCTTTACATAGATGTGGCGTGTTTTGACATTAAAATATTGAGTGTGTACATAATGCTACATTGATAAATGACCCAGTCTTCGAATTTAGCCACAAGCCCGACGGTCCTGGCCAGTAAAATCGGCCGCGGACTTCTAAAATATCGCAAGTGAGAAGCCAGACGGGCTTGTGTGTCAAAAGTAACCAGAGATTCCCAAAAATGCCGGTCTGACGGACAAATCGGTAAAAATTAATTTGGTTTGGAAAAACATTGGTTTCCACCGGACCAACTGTCCTGTATAAAATACTGGGTTTGTTGTTTAAAAGAGCTCTTTTGATCTCCAATTTGTCCATAATTTTTTTTATTAAAACTAAAGTGAAACGCCAGATCAAAACTCTTTTATTGTATCATTTATCGTTCTTCCATGCTATGATGACGTTCAAGGACATTGACAAAATTAAAGTCGCAATCTGAGAAACTCTTTACTGAACGAAAATATCAATATTTAAAATATAAGTACAAGAATCACCCTGGACTGGACACGTAAAAATGATCGGATATCAATTTAGCGCCAAATTTAAACTTGTCTTTTGTGCAAAATACGATAGAGGACTTGATTTAGGTTTTTGGGAAATATTGAAACATATGAAGTTGACAAATATTACAAGCTTTTTCTTGATTAAGACAAATGGTTGAAAAGATCCACTAAATTTTTTATTTCTCTGTGAATTTAAATAAAATACTTTGCTTTATTTATTAAAAAAAAATTCTACAAAATGTTTACTTCAAAGCAGACTTGTTTTAACAAACAATGTTCAGAAAAATGTATATACAATTAATTTGTCTCACTAAAACGAGAAATGGAAAATTGGTAGCCATTGGTTGAAAGCAACCACTGCAGGATAAGCTTGAATTTTTGTGAGAGAATTGACAATTAGCTGCCAATTGATATACAAAATGTAATAATAAACATGTGAATTTTTTTTATTCAGGTCAGTAAATTTGCATTCTACAACTCCAGAAATCCGAATGGCTTGTGGGTCAAACAGTTTTTCGTGAAAACTGATGACCTAACATTAAGCAAATCACTAGATATGGAGGTAATTGGTCAGTAATATGTCCAAGTTCAATTATGTGCAGCACTCATTAATGGAAGATACTATCTGCTAGTGGTGCACTGATCATTGGAAACATCAACTAATCAGACGGACGTCAGTGTCCAATCCAATGATCGATTCTTAAGCCTTATGGTCGATTCTGATTCTTCATGTTACAAATAATATAATATGTTTAACTTTATTCTTTGTTTTTGTCATTCTGACAAACATTGGACCACATAGGTGGTGTAATGGTTTGCATGATCGCCTCAAGTGCATAGATCATATGTTCCAGATGTAAAATTGGTATTTGTTGCTCCTCCGCTAAACAAGGAGAAGAAGGAAATTCTGGTTGGATCGAAATCTGGACAATGTCCTAGTGGGGCGACATGTCTATCAGTGGACTGTTCAGTGATCTAGCACTATAGAAATCCAACTTTAGCGTGTTGGTCTAGTACAAAGCGGACCTCATCATCATCTCATTAAAAGTAAACTTGTTCTCGCCATGATATAGCTGAAAAATTGCTGAGTAGGTGTTAAAAAACAACAATCACTCGTCCACTATAATCTCATCATGATTTTGGAAAGCGGGTGTTTTATATTGATCCTGACTTATGTTTAATATTCACCAATACAATTGTACACTAACTTACATGGTTTACTTCATTGCATATCATATGGAATTAGGAAAATATATCGTCTATAACCATAAAACCTTAAAGTTAGTATATTATAGTACAAGCAAAACTATTGCAGAATTAACATATCCCTAGCATATTAAAAGGATATTATTTTGATCTTTAGTAGTAAATTTTACGGCACAAACATATAATGTGTACATATATCTTTTCTTTTTCAGGATCCTGTTGAGCCAGGTTAGTATAAATTTGTTTTTAAAAATGACAAAACTAAGCAATGTCAGATTCAGAAATGTCTAAAGTTGTTATACTCATTCAGAGGACACTATCTAATTTATATATGAAGCATCCAGTGACAATATTTTATGTCTAGATTGACTATAGGTCACAATGATTTGACAAAAAATTTGAAATTTTCAATATGCTGTATATAGTAATGTAAATTCATAAAATTGTTTTGCTGTTCTTTAAACTTAACTTCTTTATTTAAAACATGTTCAAAGAGGACTAACTTCATGTTAGATTTTTTTGTCATCATTAATAGCAAATACATGTAATTTCTTGAAATATAGACTGGGGTGGATGGAGCTCCATCACTGAAGCAGCAGAGTCCAGTATATCTGTGGAATCCTTCCAGAAACAAGATGATTCTAACATGAGCATAGGTGATTCTAGATCTGATTCTGTATATGAAGGAAGCAATGTTGGTGTAAGTAGTGATCTATATATACATGTAGGTTAGGTTATTACCGGCAAGTTTTCAGATATAACTTATGAGATAGTATTAACCCCTGACAGATATAACAAACTCACCTGAGAAACATCTGGCCTTTAGGAGGTAATATCTGGAAACATTGATCTCTTTGTGTCAGGACATGAACCAGCATAAGTTTGGCCTGGGGTCTGAAGTGAAATAGAAAATGTAATAAGGATAATCCAAAATGTTTCAGTTAACAAATAGTTGTTCATCCTATTCTAGATGATATTGATGACTATTGTGTTTAAACTTTCTTTTATTAATTCTGCATGATTATCAAATGAGGAGAAATGGGGGTATGAATCTACTTCATGTACATCCAACAATTATTTTTATTGATAGGGAGGAGAGGGGGGTTGGCAAAGAAAATAATAGAACTGTTGCAATTCACTGACAAACTCTATTACATTTAACATACTGTTGAGGATGAAATATGAAATCAGATGCTAAATTTTAGCCCCCTTTAACCTTTAAGCGAAGTAATGGTTCGCATGGTTGTTTCAAGTGCGATATATTGTTGGCAGGTCAAACCATAGACTATGGAAATGATTTTTTTCTGCTTATCTGCTAAGCATAAAGAGGTACAGTACAGTCAGTCATACCATGATAAATGACTGATAGACATATCACTCATCTTGGTTATTTGGATTTATCTTTGTTCTATTAGATATACAGCATTTTCAAAATTTCTTGTACCTTTAGAGTGTTAATTAATATCACCCAAAAGGCATATCAAAATAAGTAAATATATTAAACAGACCAAAAGATATTTCAGTATCACAAAGAAGAGTGATATGTCTATCACAGTGATTTATCACGCTATGTCTCTGACTACTGTAAGAGCTAGGAGTCTAAGACTGGTTGACACTGCATTAGGGTAATGTGTCTGGATGGATCGACATGTCTGTCTGTGAACTGTTGTTTCAGAAATTCAGTGAGCTACATGTAGTATGTGTGTTGTAGTACAAAACAGGGGTCATCTTTACCTTAATAAAATAATATAACCTGTTCTTGTCATGATATATCTGAAACAAATGCTCATTTTACGATAAACATGTTAAATAATAATCACTGACACTCGTTCAAATATCATTTGTGACATTTAAATAATGTCAAGAGTAAGGGGGAAATGATTCACCGTATGTACCGAAATCACGATTATTTTGGGGACGGTTTGGTTCACAGTACGTGGAGGCCGCTTACGATACAAACGATATGATGCTCATTTTAAAAAAAAAATTAGTGTTGAACTTCCATTTTCTTCATTTGGTGATCATTTAATTATTATTTTGAGAAAAGTGAATCGATTAATTTACGCTTTTAAAATTAATTAATCAAATATCAAATATTTATAATTTCCGCTAGTACATAAGCGACCTCATATAAAAAAAAACATGACAGCGCCCATGTCGAATGAAGGAATAGTTACAGTTTCCTATAATACGTATCATAATACATATCAAATATCGCAATACGTATCGTTTGTGGAAAAAAATGTATCGCTATACCTCTAGTCAAGAGGAACGTCCATTCCAACATAATTCATTTAAACTTGTTTGTTACAGGGTGAAGATGAATATTTCTCTGGCCTTGGTGTGTATGATGGATATGATAGTTATCAAGATGGCAGTGGTAGTTCTTCAGAGGAAGGAGATGATGAAGACGATGATACCTATTATCCTTTAGCCATTCCAAAAACTCCATACCGCTTCATCAATGGCAAGGATGGAATGGGTAAGTTGGTCACAATAATTATAACCGATTATTATATGATATTACTTTATCAAATTTAGTGTGTAATCACAAGTTACAATACATGAAATTATCATATTCACAAAATGCTTTAATTTGGTATGTACATATGTATAACAGATAATATAACTAACTGTCCAGAATATCCAGAAGAATAGGAGGAGAGATGTTGGCTCAAGATTTTTTTTTTTTATTTATTTCAATATATAACCAGAATTGTTTTAAAGAGTGTCTTAGACCTACAAATTAGTACAAAATATTTGTATCAAGAACCTTCGACCTACAATAGTAGACCCAGACTCTCACAGTTACTTCCCTTTGTTATAAACCTGTTAAGCCATTATTTCTATTTCTTTTTAGCAACATGTGAGAGATGTGGATCAGTAGGGATAAAACATGCCTTCTATTCCAAGTCGAAAAGATTTTGTAGTTTATCATGTTCCAGGAGCTTTGCAACAGCCAAACGAGAAGGGAAGCCATTGACCACATTTGAAAAGATCCCACAGGTAAATACAATAAAAACAATTGAACAATATATCTTTTTTAGATGAGATTGACCAAATGTTCATTGATGGAAAAACTTTTCTCATTTAATCTTGTTTAATTAGTCCCCTGCCGGCGAAAGCCGAAGGAGACTATAGATTTAGGTTCTGTCCATCTGTCACATTAAAATTTTAAGTTGTCCGAACTTTTTTTTACATCCTCTGATATATTGACATGATATTTGGTATGTGGCTATATGTAGATAAGTTACAGTTTAAGTTCAAATTTCGTTCCGGTCGAATGATTTTTGGCTGAGTTATGGCCCTTGAACTTGTAATTTAAAATCTAGTCACTGCAAGGTGATACTTCTAATATTTTAGGTCCTCTGATTTTTGCTCCCGGTAGGGGACAATGTATTGCTATGTGCAATACTCTCAGAATTCTTGTTAATATTAAAACACTCACTGAAATTAAATTTTGCAGCAATGGCCTATAGGTAGTCGTCAAAAAAAGATTTGTCTTTTTAACATCTAATGTTCTTGCCATGGCCTAAATATTAATGCACATTTTCTTCAGAAACCACATTCCAATTGCACAGAAACTCAGCCTTATTTGTCATGGTTTTTTTTTTTTTTTTTTTTTAGCTCACCTGGCCAAAGGCCATGTGAGCTTTTGCCATGGGTAAGCGTCCGTCCGTTAGCTTTTCACATTTAACTCTTCTTCTCTGAAACCGCTGAACAGATTTCAACCAAACTTGCCATAAATGTTCATTGGATGGTCCTCTACCATATTTGGTATAGATCGGAAATTCAACATGGCTGCCAGGGCCAATAATGCAGAGGTGTTTACTATTACGGATTTTCCGTATTTACCACGGATTTGAGATGCAAAATACGGACTACGGATTTGTTCGCGAAAGTACGGTTTCTGTAGCATTTCAAAATTATAATTTCCCACACTTAATTTTCCACGAAGCGCTTGAATACTTGTATATATGAATCAATGTATAAAGCGATCAAGACTTTGAATGCATTCGGAATTCTTCTAATTTATCGTCTGTTTAGCGTTTGAAAAATGTGCTCGCTTGAAAATCCGAAATGAAAAGATGTCAGCATCCAAAGCTGCAAAGGTTCTGGATTTGGAGGAAGAAGATCACGATGTCAATCGTACGCCGCCAAAGAAAAGAAAACAATCTTTGCAGAAGTATAAAGACTC
>MJUT01013085.1:210044-221261 GCA_002080005.1 Gigantidas platifrons
AAAGTCTTCTCCTCTGAAACCAGTCAATCAATTTAAAGCAAACATGGCATGGATGGTCCTTGGGTAGTATACTTTTAAAATTGTGTCCGGTGACCATGACCTCCATCCAAGATGACTGCCATGAGCAGACATAGTTTTAACATAAAACCCTATGGGATTTGAATAGTAACTTAGATGTATTCGGCATGCAGACATTCTTAAGAGGACTTAGTTATGTCAGGTGAGCGATACAGGCTCATCTGAGCCTCTAGTTTTTTTTGTTTTTTTTTTATTGAAAACACATTCCTCATTTGGTTCAAATGAGCCATCCAATATGGCTACCAAAGGTGAAAATTGAAAAAAAAAAGTCTGAGATAGATACCTGTACTACATGTACATGTGTCTGTTTGGATTGAAATCATCTAAGAATGATCCTTTCCAAAGAAAAGAAACATTTGTAAAAATTAGAATCCAATTGCAAGATGATCGCCAAATAAGAACTTTTAGAACCAATACTGTACATTAATATTTGATTTGATTTATTGTGTTTAATGCCACTTTCAGCAATATTTCAGCTATATCATGAATGGCGACCAGTTTTAGTGGTGGAAGAAGCCGGAGAGAACCACCGACCGTGGGCAAGCAACTGGTAAACTTTATCACTAGCGGTTGCGAGTTGAATGCACCCTTTTTAGCTCACCTGGCCTTTAGGCCATGTGAGCTATTGCCATCACTTGTCGTCCGTCCGTCGACATTTCACATTTTAATCTTCTCCTCAGAAACCAATGGGCCAGTTGTAACCAAACTTTGGTGGAATGGTCTTTGGATGGCCCCCTTCCAAAATGTGTCAGGTGATCCTGACTTCCAACCAAGATGGACACCAAGCTAAAAATAGAAAAAAGGGGGAACGAAATTTTAATTGTCCATTGCTGCTTTAGTATAAGTCAAAATGAGCTCAAATTTTAACTACAGCAAGGAGTAGTTTTAACATATATTTCGGGTTTTTCTGTAAAAATTTTCTTTCAGCCGATTATGCAAATTAGGCATATTTTGATAAAAGATCACATTTAAGTCTTCTCTGAAACCGCTGAACCAAATTAAACCAAACCTGGCAGGGATGGTCCTTGGGTGGGTCCCTTTCAAAATTGTGTCAGACAGCCCCACCCTCAATTCAAGATGGCTGCTGTTACTAAAATTAGAAATTTCCTCAATTGTCCAAAATGAGCTGAAATTTTAGCTGCAGCTACATGACAATGAGTGGATTACTATATTCTGGGCTTTTCTGTGAAATTTTTCTTTAAACCGATTTATACCTATTGTAGAAATTAGGCATATTTTGATAAACGATCACATTTAAATCTTCTCCTCTGAAACCGCTGACCCAAATTAAAGCAAATTTGGCTGGGGTGGTCCCCTTTCAATAGTGTGTCCGACAGCCCTGCCCTCCATTCAAAATGGCTGCTGTTACTAAAAATTGAAATTTCTTTAGTTGTCATTTTCTGCTTTATTACAAATCAAAATGAACTCAAATTTTAACTGCAGCTACATGGCAATGAGTAGTTTAACATATATTCTGGGTTTTTCTGTGAGATTTTTTCAGCCAGTTTATTTCGTTTAGGAATATTATGAGATAAAAATCACATCAAAATCTTTTGCTCAGAAATTTGGGTTGAAATGATCTTTAGGTGGCCCACTTTCAAAATTATGTGTAACACCCCCATTTTCTCTTTCAACTTTAGATGTCAAATTGAAAACCAGGTGAGCGATTACAGGCTCCTGGCCAGTCCTGGGAGCCTCTAGTTTGTAATTTACAAAGCCGGGCGCGAACCCACGACAAATTGGTGATAGGTTTGTATGAGTTGTTAGGTATTCCAACTACCTAACTCATTGAGCCACCTGGTCATTTGATGGTCCTTTACTAAGTGTGCATTTTTTGTGTTGATCAAATGTCAAAGATGACAGTCATCATTGTTCAGATTTACTGCAGATTCTATGAATAAGCTTTTTCAAAGAAGCTTGTCTGTAATATTTAGGTTAGCCTCTGTTCTGGGTAATATCTAAATTACCAAAATCCAAACACTTATAAACAATTAAGGACACTGTATTTAATCATATCGGTGTCTCATCACAAAAATGATAGAAATGAACATAATAATAGATTAGTCTCAATGATTTTAGTAACATATTCTATACATGTATTGCTTACATATGATGACTGTAACAATGAAAACTTTGTACAACATTTTCCAGAAAAAGATGCCAGGAAAGAAAATGAATTTCCCAGGGAAACTTCCACAACCAGTACAGAATACCTATCCAAAAACAATTACAAAGCAACCAGGTATGTATATCATTTGCAATGAAACTACTTTATGTGTGACTTGCCAAGATCACCATCAAAATACAAAAGGAATAAATGGAATCTCAATAAAAACAATATCAGCATTTTCATACATGAGTAACATGACATGTGTCAGTTTCAATAATACTCTGGTGACTAATCAAAAACACAAGGTGACTCGACCAAGCGAAGTCAACATTCACCAGGCAACTTGTTTGCGATGTGAATTTTTATCTTTTCTCTTAATTTCTGATTACTTATTCTCCGCTCATACGTCTCTTCAAGAAAACATGGATACATTATATTAGGAAAGTGAAATTTGAAATATTACCCTGGGTTAAGTTGTCTGACTAAAACTTAAAATCCAGTTACTAATTTTTGCATTGTTTTGTTAAAGAAATAAGGGAGATAACTGTGTAATAATAACTGGTATAAAAATATTTCCAATAAAAAATAATATGCCAAAATATTTCTTTCAAGACAAAATCTGTTTCTTGATAACTATGCATCAACTTTCTTTTTTAGTGATTGCATTGATGCATTTGGGGTCAGTCATAGAAATATACAGCTTTCTCAATAGTATCAATGCAAGACCAGGTGAAATGTCTGTGTGTGTATACCCTTTATGTTGTCTATATTACAGGAGGTGTGAAAGGTTTTGACTGGGGACCGTATCTGGCACAAACAGGAAGTGAGGGAGCTGCTGTTAGTTGTTTCAGACATGTATGTTTGTATAATCTTGTATTAGCCAATAAAAAAAATTTACTCTGTTCATAGTGAAAATTACAGTTTTATAAGTTAATTGTTCAATAATAGAAAAAATTAAGTTTAAAGGTCACTAAGTTTTTCTAGCAAATATTTGTAGATAAATATAAAGGTAGATATTTGAAGAAAGCTGTCATGATTTCTCAAATAGAATAAAATAAATTAATAATTTTATGAATTCCCCATTTTTATGTTATATCAATTTTATATTGCACAAGCTGATTTTTTAGAAAAGCCTTTTCAAGGGGAGATAATCTGTTTTCTATACATATCGAGAAATAGCAAATAATTCTTTATTGAATAGCAATATTATGATATATTAATACTGTTCTGTTGTTATCCAAAGTTATTATTAAGAAGCTCTAAACAACATTTTTCCTTAGATATTTTTAGGGAACTCAAACCAACATTTGTCTTTGATATTTATATTATAGTTACATGCTGAGTATTGTTTATTGTAGTGTCCTATGTCAGACCATTGGCAGAATATAAATAATGGAATGAAAGTTGAATTAGATAATCATTTATGTGATTTACAGGCCTTTTGGATAGCAACAGTTGTTAAAATAGCAGGTTGGTTGACAATAAGCTCTACATGTATGTATATGCCACCCTTAGAAAATACTGGGTCTAATTTTATGCAACATGGCTTACATTTTTTAAGTGGGTAATAAGATAGACAAATTATTATTTTCTCATCAATAACATGTATTTGGGAAAAAAAACTTTTATGCAAAAACTTGACGATAATGGTTAAAAAATCTTTTGTATTGCTAAAGCAAGTACAGTCAAGCTTGCATTATGTAGCCATTTTGTTTTCATCTTGGCCATCCTTCACAAAAGTTTGCACACACAACTTCTCCTACATTTTAAAAGTTGATTACTTAAAACTTTGCATGGTTGCTTATTACCATATGGGAATCTCAAATTGTTACACCATGCTGAGCAGACCATTTTTAAGCAGTTATTGTCCTTTTTGACTTTTCATCAGAATATGATGGAGGAGGTTGATTGATGTTTAGCACCATCTTTAGCAGTATGTCAGCTATATCGTAGGGTGGGAGTAGGAGACAAATGTGTTTCCTTTAAAAACAACCTTTTATTTCATAGTGTTTCAGCGACTTAAGGAAGGTCAATGGAATTCTTAGTGCACTGCCATGATATCACAAAAGGCATTCAAGTCTTATTGAATGTGGTGTTAAACCCCTCATAATCTTAATCCTGCATTTAAAAACCTTTTGGATGTTGATCTTTTTTTTGTTGTTGTTGCCAGATTTAAACATGAATATTATGTTTCAGGATACAAGGCATTAATGAGATTTGAAGGCTTTGGTAATGATTCTTCCTATGACTTTTGGATCAATCTTTGTACACAAGATGTTCATCCTGTAGGATGGTGTGCTACTGTAGGAAAACCATTAGTACCACCTAAATGTAGGTATCAAGAAACATTATGTTGTGAGATAAAAACATTAGGGTGTTGAGAAATAATTCTGGTTTTATACTAGACAAAGGCTAATAATTGTTCAATCTTTAAGACACGATAATGTGTCCGCCAAAACTGTCAACACCATTAAGGAATAAAAAAGAATAACAGACTAACTGATCAATTTCTTGTAAATATTGACGCTGTTGTTGTACTTTGAAGCTAGCAGTATTACTCCCAGATTGAAGTCTCCAGTTGGCTACCAAAATGCCCTTATTTATATAACTCTATACTATAAACATGCTAAATAAATAAATAAATTTTCGGTGAACAGTCTGTCGTGTAAATGACATATATATATAAATGAACATTTTCTTCCTGTTTGATATCTGTATTAAGTCTTCTTAAAGTACTAGTGAGATTCTAAAAGCAAAATGATGTAGTTTTCGGACTTAAATGTTGCTAATATTTATTCAGATATACCTCAACTATGAGTAAAAATTGTTTTAACAAAATGCATATTTAATGAGAGATTGACCAGTGGTTTTTGTCTTTGAATTAACCTGCAGGGGAGACCATTAAACATTTCATTATTTGATTGATTGGTATTTTTCATTATTTGACTAAAGAGTTATTTTTTAAAGTACAGTGATATATTGAATTTGTGTCATGATTCTTAAAATATTCTGATCATTTTTTTATTTTGCAGGTATTCAAAGCAAATACTTGGATTGGAAGGAATATTTAGTGAAACGACTCACTGGTGCTAGAACTCTACCAAGTAATTTTTACAACAAAGTAAGTTTTAATTACAAAATATGTTTTTTAATTTGCATTTTAGATTTGAACAGAAAATAATATATACATGTAGTCCCTAATTTTAGATATTTGTTATTTAAGTTTTACATTTAATGTGCCTTTCAGTAATGTTAAGGTTGGGGAATGCATCAGTTCATTATCATAATTTTAAATACAGTTTCTATGTTATAAGTGGTATATATCAGTGATGGCATTTATTACAGATTATTGACATAAAACAATGTAATCATAATGCCCCTGTATGTGTGTGATAATCACAATAACGCCCTCATACAGGGCAGTATGTTATTTATTAGCCGATTGCTTTATTACTTTCAACAATTTGGCTGTTGACAGAAGTAGAAATACAAATTGTAGTCCTTAGTTAAGAAGGTGTTAATTTTTCCAGTTCAGCAAAGTTCTATCTCAGTGGCCATGATTTCATGCATTAACTAGCATTGATATGTGTGGACAGGACTGATCAGTAACTTACATGAAAAAGATAATATTTTACAAGGAATGGATGGGGGATTATAAAAGTTAAAGAAAATGAACAAATGCTGTCCAATGAAGTTTTTTTATTTCAATAAAAATTTGCATGAACATGATCGAGTTGAATAACAGCATTTATATGATTTATAGTGAATTTTCTTTAGAAGCATGTTTAGTAGAACAACGTTCCACAATTTAATGTTTTTTTGTATTTACAGGTTGTAGAGTGTATAAATGATATACCAATTAAGAAAGCTATGCAGTTAGAAGTTGTAGATAAGATGTGTGTATCAGCCATGAAGGTAGCTAAAGTTCAGGAGGTCGTAGGAGGAAGGCTGAGGTTACATTACCTTGATTCAAAGGTACGTTGTCATTTTTCACAATTAAGCTTCTTCTTTTTTTTTTGGATTTTTTATTGATGTTTTTGACAGTTGAGACAAAATAACAGAATTTGTTAGTACCAGATGTATTCTTATTAAAGACAGTGCTGTATATTATTTACAATGTATTTGAATAGTTCATGCATCCTGTTATACACCTCCAATCCTCCAACATGTCCGATACAAGTTTTCCTGGGTAGCCATGCACCATTGATTTGTCATTGAAGTGTTTTAAGCTATGACCTTCCTCGGACGCAATACCCCCATCCCAAATTTTGTTTTGGACTCGTTTTTCAATTTGAGTAATATCCTGTTCAAATAAAAGGAAGTGAAAACTCTGCCAAAGGAGTTAGAATATATTGGAAATGTTATGAATTATCTCCCTTCACTGTGAACTTGACTTGAGTTTAGAATCATTTGAATATATTACAACAGACAACTTGAAATATTAGTCAAAATTAATTGTTTTATGCTTACACAACCTGCCTTATATTTAGGTTTGATAGTAAAATTTCTGCCATATTGGAGAAAAGACTTTTATTTCCTACATTTTGTATATTGTTGGACATATATGATGAATGATATATGTGTATTAAAGTTCAATTTAATTTGTTTTTGATATTAATATTTTTTTTAATTTGATCAAAAAGCTTTTCTCCAATTTGTTCTGAAATTGAATATTATCTCATGTTCTTAGCATTCCATAGATTTTTTTTTTATCAAAATTGGGCCAGTGACTTCAAATTCATGTATGCAGTGCCTGAAATACGGCTGGCTCGAGAAAAAAAAATTTGGGCTTGTAAAATTTTATGGTTACTGGCCCAAATGAAATATTAGTGGGCAGAATATTTTTGACAATATTAAGCCAAGGCCTTCCAGTTTTCCAGCTTTCTAGAAAACGCCTCTTACCCCTATTTTGTTCATATCTATAATGATAATTATAAACAATCTATAAGTACAAATATTTAATAACATTTGACTTGTCAAAAACATCTGGTAGTAAGTAAAAGTTCACTGATTGATTGTCTTTAAAATTACGCAGAAACTATTTGAATCAAGAAAAAAAAATGAACGACTTACTTGGCATATTTTGATGGTTTCTTTTCCTCAACCCCACTTCTTTTTAGGAAGGCCCAACCTTCCTTCAATCCCACCATCGTAGTCGTCCCAACAGTATGTTAGCTTCGTTATCAATGATCACAGTTTGTTCATTTTGACCAATCGCTGCGATTGTTACAAACCCGAATCGGAGTTCTCGTGTTATCGATCTTTTGTATAACGTTTCTCTCCACATACTATAATAAACCCCTGCTAAAAACTTTCCATTTGTTTCCGAAAAATATTATCGATTGGAAATAAAAAAAAAATGATATTACATAAACATTAAGGACCGTAGAACAGTCGCCCAGAAGTATTTTTTTTGGACCAGTGACAACTTGTCTTTTGACAACTTCTAGTCGCCCTGACACGATAGTGGTCGCATTTGGCGACTGGACGACCGTCCAATTCAGACACTGTATGGTGTTAAATTTTGTCTGAATGTATTTTTCAGGAAGAGAATGATGAATTTTGGTGCCATATGAAATCTCCATTGGTTCACCCTGTAGGTTGGTCACAGACATCAGGACACAAACTTCATGCCACACAAGGTCAGTACTTGTCTATGTACACATGTATAATATTTTTAAAATATGTTAATCTGCATGCCTAAGCAAAGCATTTGCCTTTGGCTTTGCTAAACAAGGAACACGAAAATAGTTGTATTACTGTGGGAAACCATTTTGTAAAGTTACTCGCCAATCTGGAGAGTAACTATTGAAATCTACTCGCCAAAATTAAATTTCACTAGCCAACTATGGTGAGTGATCCTTCATTTGAACTTGATACTATTTTATCGGAACACGCAAGTGAATCACGTTCAATCAATCCATTCAATCGATTTCGAACTATTATTTTTGTTACATCAACTGGCGAGCAGTAAATTATCGTATTTCGCCCAGACATGCCAACTCGGCAGAATGGCTGGTACTTGGATGGAAATACTCGCCAAAATCATTTTACACTCGCATTTGGCGAGTTGGCGAGCGGTAGTTTCTCACACTGTTATATGGAATTTCCACAACAGTTATTAATGGACACTGATGGGAACCTGACAATGTGCCCTTGATGAGCAATGTATTATTCATAAAATAGTTATAATGAAACTGCCCTTTATAGACAGTGATTTGTTATATATCGGTGTCCTTTAAGGGAGATTTGAATGTATTGAAACCAGTTTAATTTGAATATTAAAAAATTCGAAATACTACTAATATTCCACATAAAGAACAATACTTAGAACATATGTCCTTTGCAATCTGTTATTCTTCAACTGTAAGACAATTTATACCATCGGTAGACTATGCTATTATGATTTCAGAATTCTTCTGCATTTTGAAGCCAATATTTTATAATAATATTCATGTATGATGATGTCCTTGATTAGAGAACACAAGTTTTATTTTATTTTTACTCGATCTATGAAAAGGAATGTTAAAAATCGATAATTTACAATTGATGCATTACAAATGGCTACCCAGAGTATCACTGTTTACTAAAATACACGAGGACAATTACTGTAGCTGATGCAGATTTAATCCATGACTTGTGACAGGAAAAACATGTGTTGGAGTTAAATCAGGTCGTGGGAAACACTTTTTTCCCATTACAATATATTAATTTGACTATCATTGGTTGATACATAGGTTAACTATATGTAAAATTTGATGTATATTTTCAATAAATGATATTTCCTTACAGAATATAGAAATAAATGTTTGAATAAAGTAACAATGGATAGATATGATGCTGATGATGTAACTCCTGCAATGTTTGATAAGGTATATACATTTGTAATTACTGTCTTTTAGTGTGCATAATATGCACTGATGCACTGATATATTATACACAAGTACTTTTTAAAGAATCATGGTAAGCATGTTGCTTGAATAGTAAAAATACAATGTTATTAAAAGTAAATGGTTAATATTATGACTATCATAATGATGTAACTCTTGAAATGTTTGATTAGGTCAATAATTATAAAATGTGGTAAATCCTGAACTTTTAGATAAGGCTATTATACAATGTAGACTTTTGGTGATGTTTGTACAAAGTACATGTATCGCTATGTTTCCTCATTATAATACTACGTAATATGATTTATCGGTAATTTGTTACAGTTTCCTTTGATCTTTACTACCCGATAAATTTAGTAACAACGTTCAGTTGACCACCGACTCGTGATACAAGAAATTATCAGCTGTTGGTCATTTGTCATGCGCGGTCTAACGTGACGTCATTAAACCTTTCATTAAAAAAAGGTCAAAACACAACAAAATAATGACAAAGCTGTGTTAAAATTGTGAAATTACATAAAAAAATTATTAGTATTAAAACAAAAAAGGTCAAAACACAACAAAAAAATCACAAAGCTGTGTTAAAATTGAAATTACCGATAAAAAAAATTATTAGTTGGCTGAATCACAATCAGGTTGGAATTCACTACTAGCTACATTCAAAAACAGATATCTTTTACATCTTCATAGATACAAGACTGAGTGGTCTCATTTAAAAGTTTATACTCTAAGTTGTCTAAAACACTATCACATATTTTCATCCAAAATGTGGCTTCGAAGTGCAAACAAAATATATCATGTTTTTAGGGTGTGATTTGTGTCAAATCTAAAACAATGATTTTGCTTAGTTTATTAACAACAGAAAATCTGATCATAAGCTTTAAATAATTTACTATGAGGTTGTTTACTTTCTGCACTTCAAGCCATACTTTACAGGTTGAAATTTGACTGACAATTGACAGAGTTATTGCTGAATTAGTCTCGCCACCCTTGTGTGATATTTTCTTTTTTTAAGGGGTGTTAGTTATATCTGCATGATTAGAAATACAGAGTAGTTAATGGAGTTATTAAATAAGTAAATTTTATCATTTAAGAGATTTATAAACCAGAAAAATCTTATTAACATCTTCTAATCAACTATTTTATCCAAAAAATTACTATGAAAAGTGCTTATTTTATGTAGAGTCTGTAGGCCCTATTTTTGTAAAGCTTCATAAGCTTTATTCAGTCATGAAATTTAACACATCTTCTTCCATATATTGTATGTCTAAAACAGAGTTACTGCAGCAAAAATTGTGGAAATCACACATTTATTAAAATTTTGGAGCAGAATTTTCTGTTTTAGTTTCAATGTAGAGTCCGTACCCTCAATTTTCACAACATGAATATCTAATATAAGAAGTTGTATTTCTACTTTGTCTTTATATAATTATTTCTATGGCAAAGTTAACATGAAATAACAAATTTAGAACCCTAATATCAATTTTTTAAAGAACTACCGTATTTTACGGACTATAGGTCGATATTTTTTTTCCTCAACACGCTGGCTTCGACCTATCGTCCACATCGACCTATACAAGGATTAAATTAAAATAATCTGGAATCCTTAAAAAAAAATCTTGATAAAAATTAGGATTTTGTTTACAGTAACCTCTATTTTGTTGTAGGTTTATTTCTGAATTACACAAGACTCGTATTACATCGATGTTCTTGATGTTATTTTTTGTAAATAAAAGTATACTAACTGGGTTGCAATTCCGGAAAAAACATGTTCAACATCCGGAAAAATCAATATTCAGTGTGTTAGCTAAAATCAGTTATAATATTGTATTATTTAATCAAATATATAATATAAAAAATGTATCTTGTTGATTTGTTATGATCTCATTGTCTACCAGTAATTTTAGAAAACAAAAGGCCAATCAAATTTATTATTAGAACACACAGATGTCCAATCAAGAGTTGTTTTATTAATTAACAATTTGTAAATATTTCTGGTCGATTTGTAACACCTGCAAATGAAAGACCAATCATATTTATCACTAGATAACAAGTCATTCCGTACCTTTGTACAAAAGCAGATTGCCGAACACAAGATTCGTAACGACAACATCATAAATATGGACGAGGTACCACTCA
>MJUT01013085.1:222938-237223 GCA_002080005.1 Gigantidas platifrons
TTATAGACAACAAATGATAAACCAATTACATCTCCTATTAGTAGATTCACCATATACTGCCAAGCTAAAAAGGTAAAAGAGATTTTGCCCAAAACATCTGTAAAAAAAAGTTGCAGTGATTGAGAAACTTATTGATTCTCCTTCTAGAGAAAGGAGGAGTAATAGTAAGTAAAGATGTAGATGTAAAGAAAAAGCTAGAAATAGCAGATGGCTATGTGAAAACAGTAAGAAAGGATATCTCTATCTCAGACCTAAAGCTATAGGGAACACAGCCAATTGATGAGAAAGTAAAGTATACTACCTTTGTACAAACAGCATTCATGTCAATTAGTAGAAAATATAATATCAGACTCGTGCTAGATATTGGGAAACACCACAAAAGAGGAAATCAGTGGACAATCTTAGAGGAGATTAAGAAAAGACAGAGTAACAGATGATATAAGGAGAAGAAGAATCAACTTCTATTTGTCACCAGATATAAGTAGGAAGCACCAAATAAGAATGAAGTTCTGAAGATAAAAGAAAGCAGAAATGTTGAATTGGTACAGAAACATATCATGTCTGTAATTGTAGTTGAAGCATACAAAGTAAAGTTTTCAAATGATAAAATTGGCTTGATTCTGTTCAGAAAACCTTAAGTGAAACAATGCAAGTATCTGAAGCTTGCAGGAGGTCAGGTCTATGTCAAAAATGTTGTAATGCAGCTCTGAAGACTGAAGAGCTGCAAAAAATGTCTGTACAGATTTAAATTAGAGATGTATTAGACAGACAAAACCTGAATATCTGAATTAACCTTATGTGAAAACACAGAAGATCCACAATTTCACAAGACTGTAGTTGCCTCGAGTGCAAATGTAACAGCTATGGAACAGATATTTTAGATACACATTATACAAATCTGATTGAAAAAAGCAAAGAAGAAAGCAAAAGCATAGAATATCACAATGTAGTTATGATAGTTATTTGATATAGAAACACTTTTGATAAGCTTTTTTCAAAGTTAAAGTTATTTTGGTAGAGTCCGTAGGCCTTTGACAATGCTTATATCTTTTGGCTAAGATAACTTTTCCTCCCATATTACTGTACTTTAGATATAAGTCAATCATGTTACCATTTTAATCTTTTATTTTGTGTTGGTAATTACTGCTCTTTTGGTTTTTGTAATATGTTTAGTCCAAATTTAATATGCTGGGTGCAAATGTGTCTTTTTGCTTGTTGTATAAGAATGTATTTTTTTTTCTATTCTACCAGGCCTTTAGTACTTTAGCAACTATAGATTTACATTAACGTTAAGTGGTCAATATAGGTATTACTACCTACTTTATAATAATTACAAGAAACAAACACTTGAATTTGGTAGAGTCTGTAGGTCTTTGAACACCACTTTTTTATTAAGTAAATTTTTTATCCATGATAAGATATCAACAAAAATTTGTGTCACATACTATGGTAGCATGTACAATGTCTCTTTTAAGAATGAAATATTCATTTACTTGTGTGTGTTTTTTCTGAACTTGCTTATTTGAAAAATTTTAAATAAAAAAATGCTTTCAGTTGCTATTCAAATACCAATTTTTCTTCTCCAAAAATGCTACATACTTATCTTTTTTTTATTTTCTTGAAAGTTTTGATGTTTTTCTAGTTAACCTATATGATTTTGTTGTTTAAAAATAAAAGTGATTGAGTTTTATGTAGAGTCTGTAGGTAAGTCTACTTGCAGTTATATAAATGAGCATTTCTCAAAAGTGCCTGCATGAATTTTTATAAAATTTTCAGATATTATGCCAGAAATGTAGTGCTTGCATATGAGGTAACTCTTGAAAGTCTAGGATAAAGTTGATTTTTGACCTAATGTGACACAAAATAGTCCCACCTGATTGTGATTCAGCCGAGTATTATTATTTTTCGCTCGACAAGGATTATCAGGTCCATATCAGATTCGCTCTTCTAGCTCATCTGATATGGACCTGATAATCCTTGTCTTGCGAAAAAAATACTAATAATTAATATTTACCTGTCCGATTCTGGGACATCTGTAGCAGATTGGAAGTGATACTAAAACTTGTGTTTGACATTTGGTCAGACAGTTTGAAATCTTCTGTCTGACGATTTTTTTGTTTTTTGTTTTTTTGCCTGACTGAAGAAAGTAACATATATTGTTGATACAGTTTTGTCTGACGATAAACGGTCCCACAGTATTTCACTAAGACTGTAGGACATACAAATTGGAAGTTTACAATCCATACAATGTATCTGAATTTGAGGTATTTATTTTTCATAATTCATGCATAATTATGTCTATATGGACATTTGTAAATAACATTTCTGTTAAGTCTATATTATTTTGATGTTCTCAAATATATATAATCTTATTGTTGAAAGTGGTATTAAACACCATAATCCTAACCCCTCTTTAAACAGGAAACTCATATATAATCTTTGCATTTTAGAAGAAGGATCCACCTCATGGAGCCAAATTCCAGGAGGGTATGAAACTGGAGGCCATTGATCCCCTCAACCTATCGGCGATATGTGTGGCGACAGTCATGAAGGTATGTTGAAAAAGACAGTAATCATTAGACATCTACTTGTTAATGTTAAAACATAGATATATATATAAATAGAGAGAGAGAGATTTTTGTGTTTAAAAAATCATGATTGATATAAAACCATTTTCGAAGTTATAGTTAAGAAATAATTCATGGGGGCTTGAATATATATTGATTTTACCACGGGTTGGCTCTTTATGCCAAATATTTTACCATGAGCGATAGCATAAAGGGCCAACCCGTGGTAAAATCAATATATATTCAAGCCCCCATGAATTATTTCTATTCTAATAGGACAAATATGGTATTTGAACAGCCAAAGCAAAATATGACGTTGCCAATCAGCTGATATACCAATATACACATATTTTACCACAGGTTTGGACCCAAAGCGTTTGAAGGACGTCATATTAGAATCTTAAATATACTTTGTTAAAATAAGTCGTAACATTTATAGATTTTTGTGTTAAAAAATCATGTTTAATATAAAAACCCTTTACAGAGATGTGACTATATATTCTTTATTATGTTAAATGGCAAAGGGAATAGGAGGCATATAATGTCTTAAACAGATATTGTTGTTTTGGTAAATTCATATAACTTGCAGTGATATCCATGTATTATTGTTACAGGTTCTGAAGAACAATTATTTAATGATAGGAATTGATGGGTCTATAGCCCAGAATGGAACTGATTGGTTCAACTACCACTCAACATCACCATGTATATTTCCTGTAGGATTCTGTGAAGTTAATGGAATTGAATTAACTCCTCCTAGAGGTTAGTAGCTTTATCAGGAGCATAGGAGGTGGGTGCCACTTTTGAAAGTGTTAAAAAAAAACTTTTGAAATAGTTAGAAAAAAAACTATCAATAAATTCATATATATATTTAAACAAAGTATTGCAAAAATTTTCGACGGCACAACCGTCTTCGTCAGTTGCAAAACATAAACTGCCAAGAGATACAAAAAAACAACAAAACAACGTCATAACCCCTAATCGTGATACTATGACGTCGTAAAAAATTTTTATTAACAAAATGATCCTGAACATTATGAATAAATAAAATACACAAAGCTCAAGATCAAACTTTGTGTAATTTAAAACCTGTTAGACCGATTATTTTCTTTTGTTTATACCCTCTTGTTGAGTGTTACACATCTTAATAAACAGTGATTCGCGGGTCTGCCTATATATTGTGCTGTTTTTTCTTGAAATTTCTATTCCTGCAAATCTGAAATCTTTGATGGAATGACCTTTTGAATTAAAATGTATTGAAACCGGCTTGTCATATTTTTTACATGTTCTGATATCAGAAAGATGATTTTGTATCCGATCCATTAACATTGTTTCTGTTTCACCCACATAAACTATGTGCTTACATTTTTTACAGTGGACCGCATAAACTACATTTGATGTTCTGCAGTTTATTTTCTTACTGATCTTATTAAGATGATGGCGATCAATATTCAATCACACGTGAAGAAATCCATGATAATAACAAAATACTTGTTCAAGCGGCAAATAACGAACAAGAAAACTTATCCTTGAAAACTGAAAAAAGTCCTGGAATTTCATATCTGGCATAATCTGGTAAAGAATGGGAACCCTGAGATCCCCCCATCCACCCGACACACACACACTGTATTTAGGAAAATTCAAAATATACATGTATTATAGAAAGGATATTCATGTCAATATATGTTCAAGATTTAAAAACATTATACTGAACTAGTAATTATGAACTGAAAGCAATTATAAAACTAAATCTTTGTTTATCATTTTTATGGCACAACTCAAGAGTAATTATTCATAAATTTTTGTAATATTTTACAAAGTATATTGGTCGTATTTCTAATTTCAGGATATAAAGGGATATTTAAATGGTTTGAATACCTGCGACAGACAAAATCTACAGCAGCTCCAGTTAAATTATTTGACAAGGTAAAGGTAAAAAAAACATTGAAAGGTTTTTGTTTTGGTTTTGACCTTTTCAAGAGAACAGGCCTTCAGGATATAAAACTTTTTGAGTATGATTTTTGTACTCAAACTCAAAAAATAGCAATTAGAACAAATGTATTCAATATATAAGGTGTTCTGATTGGACAACTGTAAAATATCGATTTAGCTCACCTTGACTTTTTCTATGGCTTCTGATTAATGGTGTAATGATAAGCATGCTCACCTCGAGTGCAGTAGATCGTGTAAAACCAGACTCTAAAATTGGTATTTGTTGCTTCTCCGCTAAGCATGCAGCATTAAGGAGAAAAATCATAGACTGGTTGGCTTGAAAGAAGGAACTGTGTTGGTCTAGTACAAATTGGACCTCATCTCATTGAAAATTAACTTATTTTCGCCATGATATAGCTGAAAAATTGTAGAGTTGGCATTAAATAACAATCACTCACTCTCATGCCACAACATATTTGTGAAGGGAGCAAGCCAGGGATTTGATTTTAATCAGATGTTTTCATTTCTCTAGGAAATACCAAAACATGGATTCAAACCGGGTATGAAGGTGGAAGCTGTTGATTTAATGGAACCAAGGTAAGAAAAGCTTGTTAATAAAGGAATATGATCCTTTTATTCTGCATATTTTCCAGTTAAAAGATTAAGATTAAGGTAATGTTGGTAGAATAATAGAGTACACATTAATATCTTACCAGTGTTGAAAACACAGATTTTATCTTTTTGTAAATTAATGTTACTACAACTTTTTGTTTTTATACGCCTGTCTCGAGAAGGGCCGTATTATGTGATTGGGTAGGGCAGGCGGGCATCCACACAGGTTTCCGTACAATAACTTTAGTTCTGTATATCGGATCTTTACCAAACTTGGCCACATGATTCCCCTGTGGAAGGGGAAGAACCCTATTTATTTTGGGGTCATTACCATTATACCGTTTGATAATTTATATAGACGGGCGTATTTTGTGATGCACACATTTCTTGTATAAATATGTTTTTACTTTTGAAAACTTATTTCCATGTGGGGGCCTGGGTGGCTCAATGAGTTAGGTCGTTGGATCTAACAACTCATGCAAGCCTATCACCAATGCGGCATGGGGTCATGCCCCGGCTTTGTAAATTACAAATAAGAGGGTGCACTCGACTCGCAGCCGCAAGTGATAAAAGTTTACCAGTTGCTTGCCCATGGTCGGTGGTTCTCTCTGGGTACTCCATCTTCCTCCACTAAAACTGGTCGCCATGATATAGCTGAAATATTGCTGAAAGTGGCGTTAAAACAGAAAAAATCAATCAAATCAATTATTTCCATGTGTACATGTAATAGTAGTGTAGTTTGTTTGTAAATAAACTTTTTATTTTGTTTATACTATTAGCAACTGCATCATTGGTGTAATGGTAAATGTTCTCGTCTCGAGTGCGGTAGGTTTGAGCTACTGTCAGGTAAAACCAAAGACTTTGAATTGGGTATTTGTTGCTTCTCCACTGAGTATGCAGCATTAAGGAGTAAGAAGAGAAACTGGTTGGCTAGGAATCAGAATAATGTATGAGTGGAGCGACGTGTCTATCCGCTGACTGTTGTTTTAGTGAGCTAGCACTGTAAAAATCCAATTAAGTGTGTTGGTCTAGTACAAGGTGGACATTCTCAGCATCTCGTCAATGTAACTTGTTCTCACCACGATATAGCTGAAAAATTGCTATTTGGCATTAAACAACAATCACTCGCTCACTATATTACAAGCTGAAGCTGTTTATAGGTGATTTATTTTGAATTATAATCTAGAAATGACATTTTCAGATTGATATGTGTTGCTACAGTTGGTAGAGTAGTTGGTCGTTTACTTAGGATCCACTTTGATGGTTGGGAGACTTCCTATGATCAGTGGGTCGACTGTGAAACAGCTGATTTGTATCCTTGTGGCTGGTGTGAGGTCATGAACTATGGTTTAGAGGGACCAAGGGTAAAAAGTAAGTAGAAATGTGGCTGGTGTGAGGTCATGAACTATGGTTTAGAGGGACCAAGAGTAAAAAGTCAGTAGAAATGTGGCTGGTGTGAGGTCATGAACTATGGTTTAGAGGGACCAAGGGTAAAAAGTCAGTAGAAATGTGGTTGTTGATATACATGTATATTTGTTATTGACAAAGGAATAAAAAGTGAACTGTTTTTAGTATTTGAATGAAATATCAGAAGACATGCAACAGTAATTGGAGTAGTGATTTATTGCATATGTAATTGTATCATTAAAGGTACTATATTATTAGAGCTTTATCACTCATCCCACCCATAGTGAACAAATGGTTTTCGAGGTTGGCTTGACTATTGATATCCTGCATGTGAATTATTGCTACATAGATCAAAAACAGATCAAGTTTATTTTCACCAAATACCTTTTCAGAGTAGCTCCCCTTGATAATGTAAAAACACAAGATTAATGTTTTCCAAATATGCCAATGACATCAATTTTATACAAAGTCTATAGTTTTTTTGTAGAAGTAATAATCAGTCTGTTGTGATTGTTAGACTGTTTAGAAACGTTTCAGTGATATTGATCATGTTTTAGAATGCAGATGATCATGAGTTTAATCCTTGGTCAGGAGTCACCAATATTGACCATGAAATTGGCATTTGCTAATTCTCCACTAAGTATGCTGCAGAAAGGAGTCGGGGCAAAGACTGATTTCATTATAGTCAGGATAATGTGTCGAAATGGAGAAACATATCTACCTGTGGACTGTTGTAGCAGTAAACTAGTACTATAATAATTTAGGTTATGGTGTTTGTCTAGTGCAAAACAGAGGTCATCTCAACATATAAATAATTTGTTCTTGCCATGATATGCCTGAAAAAAAGGCTCAGTTGTTAAACAGTAATCACTTGCTCTCTCCATTGATGATCTTAAATATATGGACTGGTATACACTTAACATGTGGGTGGTCTTTTTTCATATAAATAATTGTATGCTTGTATATCATGTTTATCATTACTCTCAGTTGAACCTGTATCACCAGTGACAGCAGTGCCAAAACTTGTCAAAGAATCTTTTAGCAAAAAAAGAAAAGGAAAGACTCAGATCTACAAAGGTCCCAGAAAAAGTAATTATGTTTGAAGTTCATTATTTTTTTTTATTTGTGTTAAATATACATGTTTATTATATAGTTAGGTGTGAAGTATGGGGATTTATCCGTGAAATAAATTCTGGTATCTCACATGTGAGATATCAGTTTTTTTTCTGCCGGAACTACTTTAAAAACAACTATAAGTGTGGTGGTTAGGTCCCTTGACAGCATTGACTAAAAATATAAATTTCTTGAACTGATTTCAAATTTTATATGCAGCTACATTGCATTGGGTAGTTTAACATATATTCTAGGTTTTTCAGTATTTTTTTTTAGCTGATTATGTAAATTAGTCATACTTTGATTTTTTTTAAAAATCACATTTTAATCTTTTCCAGCAATTTGTGAACCAAATTAGACCAAATATGGCTGGGATGGTCCTTGGGTTGTTTCCTTTAAAAATTGTGTCTGACAGCCATTACTAATAATAGAAATTGAATTACTGATTATTTCTATTGAAATAGTATTGGCATATTTTCTGAATTTACTATGTTAAATATCATTGTAAAGTGTTGACCAAATATTATATGAAATCTATTTTGCATAGAGGTAATTGGAGCCATCGTGGTCATGATCGTATGGTAGTTGGATTTGCAACTACCTATGAAATCAGTGCCAATCACCACTAACGTGAGCTATCCTCGATACAACATTATGTGATAAAGTTTGTCAGTGACTTGCGGCAGGTCGGTGGTTTTCTCCGGGAACTCCAGTTTCCTCCACCAATAAAATTGACCACCATGATATAACTGAAATGTTGTTGAAAGTGGCATTAAGTGCCTTAACCCTAAGGCCATGCAAAGTTAATTACTTGGTTCTCAGGCCCTTTTTTGTCAAAATTGATGAGGGAGGCATTTTTTCTTCTTTTTTTTTTTGTGAAAAATATGGCAATGTATAAATCTTTTCATTACTTTATTGAAAATTTCAATTTTATTTCTTCCGATGGTGGCAGAAACATCACAAGTGATTAATTTTTATGGAAACGTCCAATCCGCTGGTCCCAACGTACCATTTTTTATCTCCGTAAACAATTCCAATAAGGTACAAGCTTCGGAGAAGCCCCCTATTATGTTTCCTGGTAAAACTGGCAAACATTTGTGCCGAATTTGCACAGAAACGATTGACATTTTGTCTAAATGTCAAACGGAAACACGTTTTTTATTTATACATTGTCATAACGATGCTTTAAATCTCATTTAAGCATGATGCGTTTTAAAGCGTTTCACCGACCACACGATATAAGAGAAAAACGGATGCGGTTGTTTTTTCCGTACGGACAGCGCTATCGCATTTAATTATTTTTTTTTACTATTTTTGCAAAAAAATCGGCAATGTGGCGACGAATTTCCACATGCGGGCGGGCCTGAGAACCAAGAAATTAACTTTGTATGGCCTAACCCTAATTTTTTTTTATATAACTGCGTGTTGACCAAATATATGAAATCTATTTTCCATAGGGGTAATTAATTACACTTGTTACTTCTGTTTTTGCAGAGAGAAAACCAAAATTGTCACCGACAGGTTTTCCTTTAGGAGAACTAGGCAATATTAAAACAGAAAGTAATAGTTCATTTTCATTACAATCAGAGACCACCATCAAAGGTAGGAGTATATAAACATAGATATAGACGTTTTCAGAAATCGGTGATTACCTAGTTATCGTCCGTGGACAATAGGTTGCGTTACGATCGTCCGCCATTATGAAAGTACAACAATCGGTTGTTTACACTAGTTACGATTAATCAGTATTCATAATTGGATTAGATAAACACGCTTCAGTTGTTATTTTATGGCTCCTCATGAAACTTTTTTTCTCAGATAAAGAAATTCAGATATTCAGAAGTTTTAATTTGATAAAACTTAAATTCCTTTTCATCTTCACTACAGATTCCTATAAAGAAATTGACCGACAAAAAGTTTTAATTTGTTTTACAATTTAACACACACACACAAAATAATAAAACAGAATTGAAAAATGCACCTTAAGATGTCACATTCAAAGTTAAAGGGGCATTAGCTACGATTTTGACCCAAAAAATATATGTTTTGGAAATTGGTAAATAGCTTTAAAATGATGAAATAGAGGTAAATATTTCACATTAAACAGTTAATCGAGCCACTTTCCGCCTTTTGAGAACGAAAATTACCATCGATTACTTATTTGTATTTTGTCGCTTATTAACTGCCAACTTGCATGGTTCGTTGTTCATACATGTAATTAACACTGACTAAAATTCACAAAATATAAGAAATAAGTGCATTGTACTGATTTAATGACGATTCGACAAACTCCGTAAACAATGTTGATAATTAATAAGATGACCTCCATTTCTTGATCGATCTCAAAACACGAGCAGTTGCAGGCCTTTTCCCCGATGCGCGTACATTTCATAACATTTATAAGTTACAGAAACACGTTTTATTAAGGCATCAATCATATCTGATAGTTTTTATGGGTAACAAAAATTTACGATTTGGCAGAGAATGCCCCTTCAAGTTCTTTCTTATCAGTTAGGCACACTTTTTATCGTTATTACTTCACTTTAAGACTTATAAACATAGATACCAAATGCAACTATTTTGTGTTTTCGATTTTCAAGCCATCTTTTAAATTTATATTGTTTTTTCTTATAAATGTGTATAAATATCTTCTATAAATTTCAATTTCTTATCTAATTTTTATTCTTATTATGTAACAATATGGTCAGATTGTTATTTTCATTGAATGGCATCTCAAAATAGATTGCTTCACAGGAGGGGTACTTTCTGTATATTGGGTACATCCTGTATATTACAAGACAACCTAATTCCGATCACCTAGAAAATATCCCACGACATACATATTTTTTTTATAATCACAGTGATCAACCTTGCAAAGGACACAACTAGAAGACGGCTTGAAATTAGAAAATGCAAAATAGTTGCATTTTGTATCTATGTTGGATAAGTCTTCACTTTAAATCGTATAGTAATAATTTCAAAAAGCGTATATTATAATTTATATATTTACTTTTTAATTTCATACAAAATATTAATTTGATTACCTCTTTTTCTTATGCTTGAAAAGCAAAAAAAAAAAAAAATTGCATGCAGTAGGATTTATACTGATTTTGTATGGGGAAAATAACGGTAATTAAAAAAAAATAATAATACATACAAGCTAAATTTATTTGTTGTCATTATATCTCCGTTTACAAATCATTTCACATAAGGTGTTATTGAATTTCAAGCAGTTTATTGTGACACCTGTACTAGAGAAACCATACATTAGCGTATCGATAAACCCCGAGAACATAATATTTTTGTATATTACTATTGGCGGACACACTCGGAAGTCGATAATGGCCGCGCTCATGTTTTTAAGAATAAAAAGGTCTATAGTGTGGGAAGAATTTCTTTTCCATCAAGATAGAACCTTGTTTATCATATCGTCACTAGCCAAGGGTTACGATCCGCTCCTCTCTTTTCCAGCCTTGGCATATTAAGTCAGAATTTTGTAATTCCCACGTATCGCCCTCTAGCGAATATATGAAGTTCAGTCCATTTACATTACATCATTATCAACCAATGAAAATGGTTGTACTATTACCTGTTCGAAGGGATGTAGCCTAAGACTTCAGTTAATTGAGCAAATACTTTAAAAGTTTCTGTAAATATTGTTCTTCTGTGTTTGAGAGGGGGGGGGGGGCAAAGATTCATGGCAAAGTCTACAGTTTTCTCCACATGTCACCATTGTTTACATTTTTCTTTCTCTACATGTGATCGTTGCGTGATCTTTTGTTAGACGCATTTTGATTGGACACAGCCACGCACAGCTGCATCGAATAGTAAAATAAACCGTGAGGACTCCAAATTCCGACTTAATCTGCCAAGGGTGGAGAGGAGAGGAGCGAATCGTAACCCTTGGCTAGCGAAGATGTGTTTTTCATTAAGTATCAATTTAATTATCATATGTTGGCTTATACTTTAAGGGGCTGCATTGTTGTTCGTACCCTACATGTACGTTCATTCAACCACAATATGAAGAAGAAAAAAATATTGAAAACATATTTAGTATGCAATCTACCTAAACCATACCTTGGTATTAACATTGAGTAGTTCAAATTTACCGTCAGTCAAAAGTGTATCCCGTTGTATAGGATTACCAATATTATGCAGCAAGATTTCATTGAAGACTTTAAAAACATACACATACAATGTAATACAATGCAAGAGTGTTCATAGTAGGTTCAGAAACAAGAAGTTTTCTTGTATAATTCTGTCTATTGATTACGAGTATTTAAAGCATTTTTCAACAATATTTCTAGTTTTATGTGGGTGGTCAAAAGGTTTTAATGGTGGAGGTAACCACACTACAGAGAATACTACCGATCTGCCAAAAGTCACTGTATCACATAAAATTGTATCTAGTACGCGTCACCACCTACCATGACAATTACAACTTCCTCCAACTTGAGTAAATAAAAGACTTTGTATACTTTTTTTATGCATTATTTACTTTTCTGTGAAACTGTACATCTTCATGATCAAGATATGTTTATGAAGAAGTTATAGTAAAAACCTTTTTTTTTTCATAGATAAATATTTTAATTGATATGAAAGAAAAAAACAAAACAAGCAAGCTTGTTTTAGAAACAATAGTTAACTGGTCGACTCTGACTTGCATACATGTGCAATAAGAAGACAGAAGGAATTTTTAATAAAGTGTCTGTCATGTTTTATAATGTTTAACAATTACCTTCCAAATAACAGTAATATGTGAATCATTATGGAATGGAACTGACAATATGTATTACCGATTTTAAATAAGCAGTTAATTGTCTTACGCGAGCCTTTTGTCCATATGATGACAATTGAATACAAATTTGACTATACATTGTACTAAAACATAAATATTGTATTTGTTTTGCCATATTGAGAGCAACATAATTTGTTTTTTACAGTAAAAACTGAAGTTGAAGATGTAGATTTTCCTCCATTGTTGAGTCCCCATCATTTATCATTCTCTGAAGATTCATCAAAATCCATCAAATTAGGCAGCAATGAAACGTCATCAAAACCTAGTGTCACAAAAACAGCATTATCAAATCTCCTGATGGCCAAATCAGGGGGGATAACTTTACATCCAAGTAGTGAAAAACCTGTAGATAGTAATAAAGTGAGTCAATTGGCACAGAGACATTCGAGCATTCCACCCAATCAATGGACAGTATCAGATGTATGCTATTTCCTTAAACTGAATGACTGTGCTACTTACTGGGAAAGTTTTGTTAAAAGTGTAAGTATGGCATTAAATGTAGTGGTTATTTGTGAACTCAGATTTTCAAGTGAAATAAAAGAAAGTTTCTCTGTATATCTCTGTGTGACGTTATAGTACCAGTGTCACGATCGAAAATATCAAAGGGCGTCCAACAATTAAAAACAAAGTCCTTTTTAAAATGTCTTATTAGCGAAAACAAAAGGGTAAAATCTGTGGTATAAATAGTATATCTACTCTTGCTAATGCGCATTTGTGTTCTTCTGTTAGTCATAATTTATTTTCTATAATCAAAATGCAAGAATTGTACTACAATAATTAAGCATCCCAGTATATTTGAAGTTGCTGTGCTTGGGCTATCTTTTTATGCTTTTTAAACTTATTGGTGTAGTTACCTTCAGTTGTGTTGGGTGATACTCTTAGAACAAATAGATATGTTAAGGTTTGGGGTTATTATGTTTAACACCACTTTCAACAATATTTCAGTTATTTCGTTATGGGGTATTTTTAATGCAAACAATAATATATTTGGTTTCAGTTTTGTATATTGGTATAGAAAACCATGGTCCCAATTTATAGTAATATAATCCCCCCAGTCTTAGAAATTAGACTCGAATTTACTGGCCCGAAAACTTCAAAATTATAATATTTATATAGATTCTATTGAAAAAATTTGGCAAAAGTCACTGGTCCGAATCAATTTTCACTGTCTGTGGGCCACCGGACAACTGCTAAAGTCGATGACTGTCCCCCTATTATAAGAAGAAAAAAAAATCATTTTTGAAAGAAAGATAAACGGTGATGGTCAACAAAACAAGCAACCTCCTCTCACCTCAAACCATTGAACACAAAAAAGACCACAACATGTGACATTAGTAATCCTGGTCTTTGCTTGGAACAGGCACAAAAATGTGGTGAGATTAAACCATTTAATAGGATCCTAGCCCTCCTACTCTTGTGTCTAGTCATTATATCGTAGCAGACTGTGTGGCTTTATAAAATAGAGAGACTACTGTCCATTTTTAGCTCACCTGACCCGAAGGGTCATGTGAGCTATTGCCATCACTTGGCGTCCGTCGTCCGTCCGTAAACATTTCAAACTTCTTCTCAAGAAGCACTGAATGGATTGGAACCATACTTGGCAGAAATGTTCCTTACTAGGTCCTGATCAAGTTTTGTTACTTTTTGTTCTGATCGGTTATCCAATATGGCTGCCAGTGCCTCTGATTGGCCGAAATTTCAAAGATCTTCTTCTCAGATACTACATGGAGGATGGAATTGTAAGTTGTCAAGAATGATCATTGCAAGATGCTAACCAAGTGTTGTTACTTTTTTGGCTGATCGAAAATCCAAGATGGCTGCCAACGGCAAGTCATAGTTTAATGTATGACCCTATG
>MJUT01013085.1:237583-251290 GCA_002080005.1 Gigantidas platifrons
TTTTGTTCCGATCGGTTATCGAATATGGCTGCCAGGGGCCATAATAGCCTCTGATTGGCTGAAATTTCAAAGATCTTCTTCTCCGAAGGCGATACAACATGGAGGATGGAATTGAAAATTGTCATGAATGATCATTGCAAGCTGCTAACCAAGTGTTGTTACTTTTTGGACCGATTGAAAATCCAAGATGGCCACCAGCGGGGGACATAATTTAACATAGTGACCCTATGGGAAATATGTAAAACAAACTTCTTCTCAAGAACCACTGAATGGATTGGAACCATACTTGGCAGAAATGTTCCTTACTAGGTCCTGATCAAGTTTTGTTACTTTTTGTTCTGATCGGTTATCCAATATGGCTGCCAGTGCCTCTGATTGGCCGAAATTTCAAAGATCTTCTTCTCAGATACTACATGGAGGATGGAATTGTAAGTTGTCAAGAATGATCATTGCAAGATGCTAACCAAGTGTTGTTACTTTTTTGGCTGATCGAAAATCCAAGATGGCTGCCAACGGCAAGTCATAGTTTAATGTATGACCCTATGGGAAATATGATTAAAAAAAAATTCTCAAGAACTACTGAAGGGATTATTGGAACCATACTTGACAGAAATGTTCCTTACAAGGTCCTAATCAAATGTTGTTACTTTTTGTTCTGATCGGCCATCCAACATGGCTGCCACAATAAACCCAGGTGAGCGATTACAGGCTCCTGGGAGCCTCTAGTTAAGTTTTAAAGGGTATGTTTATCTCATGTAAAAGTCATTTTATCTAAACAAAGAAAACTGAAGGAACATGCTGTGAGGGAAACCATTTTTTTCAAACACTCGCCAAAATGGCGAGTGGACTGAAACAAATACTCGCCAAAATGAAATAGAGCTCGCCATGTTTGGCGAGTGACATTTTTTTTAAACTCGCCAACAAATACCAAATAAACAGTAATGTTCAACAATTTATTTTGCAGATTAACTTGGTCAAAAAGGATCAACACTCTCTTAGGAGCTGCGTTGATCTCTTATTCCTCAATTTCGTTGTCTTCGTCTTCATCAACTGAAGTACGGAAGTACAGACTTTTAAGTTTTAATGCGCGGTATAAAACATGTATGTCAAATCCGGTTCCGACACATATTTAACTTTATGTTTTCGCTACAAATTCGTTTGAAATATTTCAAAACTAAATTATTTTATTTGCATTAATTTTGAAAGTCATCACATCTATTTGTAATGAAACAATATTTCATTTAATCATGAAATCGACCTTGGCAAAATTATGCGGGATCGGGATTGTATACTTATTTTTGGTCATCCTTATTTTTTCTTTTGACAGAAATGAAGTGTCATGGCGGAATGTTTTGTTATCGAGTACAATGATTAATAAAATGTTGGATAAATAACACTGTTAACAGAAAATTTAACTGTTTGAGAGCTATGATATTCTACAGCTGTAAACCAGTTATCGTGGCGACCGTTTTCAAGTTCCTACTCGCCTTACAACTGTTACTCGCCAGACCGGCAAGTATAAAGTGGATCTTACTCGCCACCAGAAATTTCCACTTGCATTTGGCGAGTTGGAGAGCGGTCGTTTCCCACACTGAACATGTAGTAAGCTTTCTTAATTGTATAGAAAATGCTTCCTATGAAGTTAAATTATATTTGGGTTCATGTTAGTTGTGCACATTTTTCTTGTAATAATGTAGCACATGTAGTTTTATATATGTGACTGGTTTTTTTTTACAGAACATTGATGGTAAAAAGTTACTTGAGCTGACCAGGGACCAGATTGTTAATCTGACTGGTATGAAAGTTGGTGCTTCATTGAAGATTTCTGAGATGATTCAACAATTAAAAACAAGAGTGGACAAATTATAGCAATAATTGTGTGTACATAGCCATGTACAGATTTGTACAAATATATAAACTTTTAAGTGCCATTATAAATTGTAAATGTTGTGTGGAAATATTTGTTTATTTTACATGAACAGTAGTTTATGACAGTTTATCTGTAAATTTAGAACTTTTATACTTTGATCTCACACAGTTATATTTTCAGTATCAATCTGACTCTGATAATTATCACTCAGACATCAAACACGTAACAAGAACAGTAACATAACTTTTGAAGGTATCAACAGATATTATCACAGCTTATCTTATCCTATTAGTAATAATGTCTGTCTCAACCATCACAACTGTTTTGTTTTGTTAATCTATAACAGTTGGTCTTTGTATAATTTACAATATTGTTTCTTTTTAATGAGGCCAGCCTTAAAAATATGTTTGTTTCCCCTTTCCGACCCTAGCCTGAAAGATCTGGGTCGGTAGGTAGGTGAATTATTTTTATTTATCAAGCATGATTCTGCAGGCAGACAGACAAACTGATTTCTAGACACCCAATATCTTTGTTTATTGTCATATTATCTGTGCAATTGTAATCAAAGAATGTAATTTATGCTGTCCCTTGTCACGGGCTTGTGGGATCTTGTTAGAAAATTTATCCATTGTCAGAAACTGATATCTTTGTATGTTGGCAACAGTTGGGCCATATCAATGAAAAGATTGAAGACTGAACAGTTTTTATTTGACTTTCAAGAGAAAACATATTTCTTTTTTTATTATTTTAAGGGGTTTCTTTTGGGAATTGGTTTCCCACTCTGTTTACATGTGTTATAAACAGGTAATACAATTTCACATAACGTAGCTTCAAACTCAGAAATGCTTCTACGAATATTCGGAACAGTTGGGACTCTAGGTTTTTTAGTAATGATGACTCACGGTACGCTCCGGAAGAGTATTACATAATATGAATCCAATGCCGGAAATCGCAAAAAAAAATTTAAAAAAATAATAAATCACGGAACGGGCTGTAAAAAAATTTCAGTCGCACCGATTTCGGCGAGTCGGTCGCAAAGGGGAAACAAACAATATTTTAATTTAGGCCTGATATACATGTTTTTGTTACCATTTTGGTGGAGGGTCAAGGAAAAACAAATTTACTCACAATTTATGACAGAGAATTTTTAATGCTCAAGAATTTGGCTTATGGTTCAAATGTTCTTTGACTGAAGCAAAATCTAATCATCATTGGCAAATATTTTTTGTTGTCTTGTTTAGACAATAATTAATTTATACTTTTAGCTTTCAATTTCTTGGTTTTGTCCATGAAAATTTGATTTCAATAGTATAATTAGGTTTATTGAATTTACTATATACTACATTGTATTAAAATTGAGAATTTTATACTGGTCAAGCTCTTGAAATACTCGGTTGTACTGTATTTTCATATTGTTTTTATTCAAGATTTATTTAAAATATTTGTTATCTCCCCTTGAAGCACAAGGTAGACAAATTTGTCTTTTTTGGCAATGCCATTAGCAGTGTCAAGTTTTTGATGACAAGGACTGTTTCTTAATAATCATTGTGAGTGAGTGATTGTTGCTTAATGCAAAGTGAGCAATTGTTTAGGTGTATCATGGCGAAGTTACACAAGATTATGATGATGAAGTCCACTTTGTACTAGACCAGCATGCTTAGTTGGATCTTTATAGTGCCTGCTCACTGAAACTACACATGTCACTCCACTCGGATACATTAGCCTGATTTCGAACCAACCAGTCATACTGCGTGCTTAGTAGAAAAGCAACACATACCAATGATATTATCAGTCTTTGGTTTGACCCGTCCAGGGCTCAAGCACACAATCTACCACACTCAAAGTGGGCATAACTATTACGCCACCAATGTGGTTTCAATAAACATAAATTGTTGGTCAATCTGACTAATTCATAATTTCTCATACATTCTGCCCGAATGTAAATGTATTATTGACCGATTAATTGTCATGTTATAAATATATTTGATATGTCAGTAACCATACATTTTAGGGTTCATAATGTTAGGCATGTACATAATTACAGGGTTAAATTGTTGTAGTGAAGTGTAGATCTCAGTTTGATCAGATAAGTGTTCATGTTGGCCAAGAAGTGTCAACTGAGTGATCTTCAAACCATTTTCATTGTCCATTCTGAGACATGCAAGGCATTAATGTGTTTCCACACATTTGTTAACAAAAAATTGATGTTCAAAGACCATGTTATCAACACATCTCATTTAAGTGAGTGCAATAATTTTACTAATGAATCCCAGAAATGTCCAGTTAATGACTTGGGTCATTTTTGAATGACTGGACTGTATCCTTCCATGATTGGAAATTTGTTTTGTTTACTCTAATATATTGTATTTAATCTAAAATATTTCATGTTTATGTAGGTTGTCCAATTAGGACAGTCTTCGTAGAGAATTTATGATATTCTTGCCACCATTGTAAGCAAGACACACATTTCATTTTTTGACAGCATTTTTATTTTTCAAGTTAAATGTATTTAATAAGACTATGGATAAATGAAAATGATTGAAGACATCTAGACCTAGACAAGAATTGACATCAGATTTAGTCAGGTACAATAACCTCATATGTGGCTTTGTCTAAAAAAAAAAAACAACAAATGAGTTACCAGTACATTATTTTGGATTTTTTTTTGCAGAGGAATTGATGGTTGGTTTGGTTTGTGGTGTTTAATGCCACTTTCAACAAAATTTTAGTTACATACCACAGACCTGTCGCAAGTCACTGACAAACTTTATCACATAATGTTGTATCGAGTACACCTCGTCATGAACAGGGTTAGAACTCGCAACGTTAGTGGTGATAGACACTTATTGCACAGGTAGTTGTAAATCCAACTACCCTACGATCACGACCACAACGATCCCTGAAAGAGAAATGCCACTTGACTTTATTAAAATGATTGTATTTGAGATTTATTAATTATATTTGATTGTTAAATATTTTAGTTTTGTATACAAAGTTTGAGAACTTAATGTTATTTCCATGGTATGTAATTAATTATGCAATCTGAAAGAAAAACATTCTGACAATTGTATGGTTTTGCTTTTGCAATTTAAATATTTTTTTTAGAATAAGCCCTGAAAATGAAAAACCCAACTCATGAATGTTTATATGTACATTGTAAAAAGAAATTATGTTTGTCCATGTGTACTTGAACTGTGATAAATGTTATAAAGTCTTGTTTTCAAGAAGTTACACATTATAAAGCAACTATGCTGAAGTCATTTCATTTAAGTGTGTGTTTTTTTCACTTACAATTATATGAAATTGTATTTCAGATTTGCAAATGATATAAAATTGGATTCAATGTTTTTGGAATTCTGAATTTTAGGCCTTTGGTTGAAATTTTAAGTTTTTGGCAAAAAATTTAGAAATGGTCAGATTATCAGTTTATTTACTACAATATTACGAAGATAAATATTATTTACTGTGAAATAAACACAATTTTGTATTATTTTTAGTATGAAAGATGGCTATTCGTGGAAAAACATGAAATTTGCTTATTTTTCACATTAAAAAACATTTTTGATGAATGAAATAAAGTTGCTGAAAATTGATTACAGGAATATGTTAACATTTACCAAAGTTTTATTTATCACTGGTATTATTTTTGATGATGAATGAAAAGTGAGAGGCTCTACTTACTGAAACATACCTCAACACGTTCAGGGCAACTTCATTTATTTACAAAATGGATGTCAAACATTTGCTTTAAAATTGTGTATTATTCCATTTATATCTGAAGCAGTTTAAAATGTTTTCATATGGGTGGGACAGTTTAAAATATTTTTATCGAACGACTCGCCCATTGGAACAGTTTAAAATGTTTTCATTTGGATAGAGTATCTTAATTAATTTTTTTGTATATGTAGATTTTTTTTTCAATTGATATTTTTAAATCATTATTCAAGGATTGAATGTTCTGATGTTGTCACATTCCTGTTAAAATTCTAAAACTTTTATGCTGGATATGATTGCAATTAGTAGGATTTAGGATTTCAAGGGGGAGGGGTATACATTTTGGCATATTTTTTCGTATTAATTGTTTATATTAGTAAAGACTTTGTATGTATGTATATTATTGCAATCATGGGCAGTGCTAATGTTTTAAAATATAAATTTATATTTTCATGTTCATAAAATATTAAATTGTATAAATTATAACATTGTCTTTCTTATATAAAGAAAGAGTGAGTGAGTGCTTGTTCTTAAATGCCAAATGAGCAATTTTTCAGCTACTTATGTATATCATGGCAAGAACAAGATACATGATTAGATGTAGATGATTTTTGTTTGTCTGCTTTGTATTATATCTACATGCTTACCGGTAGTTGAATTTTTATAGTATTAGCTCACTGAAACAAGTCCATGGTAAGTTGGTAACACACGTCACTCCACACCCGTTAAGTGGCCGGGACAGTGTTACCCATGTCCGAAATTCCAAAATAAAACAGTTGCAACCACTTTTTTTTACTATGCTTTGAGATATTGACTTGATATTTGGTATGTGGGTGTATAACGATAAGTTACAGATAAAGTTTACACTTCGTTCCTGTCCAATGATTTTTGGCAGACACCACTTTTTTTCGCTATGCTTGGAGATATTGACTTGATGTTTGATATACGAGTGTATAATGATGAGTTACAGATAGTTTACATTTCATTCTGTTCCAATGATTTTTGGCCGAGTTATGGCCCTTGGACTTTGAAATTTGGCCAAATATTTAGTTGTCTGTATAATGATGAGTTACAGATCGTTTACATTTCGTTCCAATGATTTTTGGCCGAGTTATGGCCCTTGGACTTTGAAATTTGGCCAAATATTTAGTTGTCACCACTTTATTTCACTATGATTTGAGATATTGACTTGATTTTTGGTATGAGAGTGTATAATCATAAGTTACAGATCAACTTTGAAATTCACGTTATTCTGAGAGAATTAAAAAAGGGTGAACCATTTTCTTGCCTCCTTAATATTCAGGGCAGGGACCATCTAGTTTTCTCTTATATTGGTAGACAATGTTCAATCAAATACAATTTGTATTATGTAGTGAAAACCTCTTTATGGCTTAAAAATCTTATTTATGCTCCAAAATGTCAAATTTTATACTAGTACTTTCATATTGGAAAAAGATACCAATATATACCCCAACTTCATGGTTTTTGTACTGGAAAAAAACTAAGTCAACCAGAACACTATCCAATATATTATATTAAGTGTTCCGATTGAATAACATGTGAATATAAAACTCACTCAGAAATTTTATTATGCCAAGGCATACAGGTAATTATATACATCACAATAATCTACTATCTGACTTTTGTTGGGTAGCCAGCTATGCTGGTCCATTTAAGTCTTTTCACCATTGTCTTAATTTCTCTTTTACATTTTGAACCACTAGACAGATATATACTTTTGGTGGTTACCTTTTCTCACTGGGTTTGTAACTAGATTAACACAACAGGTGCCACTAGTGGAGCAGGAACTGCTAACACTTCACGAGTACCCAAGATCAGGTCAAACCAGACAGTAAATCTGGTATTTGTCGTCTCTCCGCTAAACACGCAACCTTACTTAAGGAGATAGAGCAAAGATTGGTTGGCTCGGAATCAGGATAATGTGTCCGATTGGGGCGACACATCTATCCGCGAACTGTTGCACTAACAAAATCGAACTAAGCTTGTTGTTCAAGAACAAAGAGGTCCCCATTGTCATCTCATTGAAAATTAACTTGATCTCCCCATGAAATAACTGAAATATTGCCGAGTTGGCATTCAACTTGCAATTATGTTGAAAATTTGTTTAAGATATCTTCTATGAACAGTCATCCATACTTAAATGATAACTAAAAGGTCATTTAGAAAACAGGAATTATCACACAATATATCAACAGAGGTAACAATAAGGTATATGTGGTATATTAAACCATTTCAAGTCTAATGATCAATCAATGATCTGGGAGCCCGTCATTCAAATATTGGTACACTGGATGTTGTATCCAAGTAAAAATAGATTTTTCATCAATTCCTTCTGTAATTAACTTCTGCTTTCAGTATAGGTTACAATTTTTAACCAACAGGTTGTACAACACCACTTTCAACAATATTTCCGTTATATCATGGCTGTCGGTTTTATTGGGTGGAGCAAAACCGAGTACTGTCACATAATGTCGTATCGACTACACCTCACCATGAGCAGGATTTGAACTCGTAACTTTAGTGGTAATAGGCAGATTAGTTGTAAATCCAACTACCAAATGACTAAATTCTACCCTCTTTTCTAATAGTCTGTTAACTAAGAATATCCATTGATTCCGTTATTGAACTCTCCATGTTTATGTTGTCATTCATTATTGTGATAGTATGTGGTCTTGTTCAAGTGGAAACAAATCTATGCAGATTTTGTTATTGCTTGTTTATATCTGTATTGACATCGAGATCCAAATATCAATAGGGAGTTTAGGTACCACTAATTGGTTTAACCCCCAACACCTTTTTGTGCACTTCCAATCCAGGACCTGGATTTCCAATGCCATGTGTTATGGGTTTTTTTTTTTAAATGTTAAATGCTTCGAGACAATAGGTGATTGTTCGTTTTGATATTGGTGCAATTGTTGACCATCACTGTTTTCATAATTCTATCCTGCATATACTGTTGATCAGTAACCTCAAATCTTAATATTTTTAATATTTTATTGGAATAAATTGTGGACCATTCACAAAAAGCTCTGTACTAATGATATTGGATGTCGGGGAAAACAAAATGAAGATCCTTTTCTTAGCATTTCTGCAAAATTTAGATTCCAGATACTACTGGAATACCAGAGGCTCTCAAGAGCCTGTATCATTCACCTGGATATAAACAGATCCAATTGGTCCTATGTAAAAACTGTCCTGCAGTGGTAGTAATCTTGGAATTTCGATCAACATAAAAAACACAAAGTTTGTAAAGGACCTTCCAATGATTGATGCACAGTTTAGGTACCGGTTCAATCAGTGCAATAGCTTCAGAGAAGAACATATTTCTGTATTTTCTGCATATGGTCCTGTGTTAATACTATGACCTGTGGTGGCACCCATCTTGAATTTCGGATCGGTATAAAAAACCCAAACTTTTTAGAGGACCTTCAAATGTTCCTTACAGTTTGGTTTCAATTGTCCATGTGGTTTAAGAGAAAAAGCGTTTTGAAACATTTTTTTCCATAGGGTCCAAAGTTAAACCAAGTCCTGCCGTAGCCACCATTTTGAATTTCATATCGGAACAAAAAACGTGAAGTTTGTAGAGGACCATCCAATGAACGTTCAAGTACAGTTTGGCTTTAATCATAATTGTAGTTTCTGAGAAGAAGGCATTTGAACATTTTCCCATACGGTCCAATGTTAATCTATGTCCTGCGGTGGTGGCCATCTTGGATTTCCGATCGGCATAAAAAACAGAAACTTTGTAGAGGACCTTCCAATGATCATTCCTGGGCAGTTTCGTTTCAATTGTCAAAGTGGTTTCAGAGAAGAAGCGTTTTGAAACGTTTTTCCCATAGCCCGATAGGGTCCAATGTTAATCTAAGTCCTGCCGTAGCCACCATTTTGAATTTCATAGCGGAACAAAAAACCTAAAGTTTGTAGAGGAGCATCCAATGAACATTCATGTACAGTTTGGCTTTAATCATATTTGTAGTTTCTGAGAAGAAGGCATTTGAACATTTTCCCATAGGGTCCAATGTTAATCCATGTCCTGCGGTGGTGGCCATCTTGAATTTCCGATCGGCATAAAAAACAGAAAGTTGGTAAAGGACATTCCAATGATCATTCATTTACAGTTTGGGTTCAGTCAGGTCATTAGTTTCAGAGAAGAAGATCTTTGAAATTTCAGCCAATCAGAGCATATTATTGGCCCTGGCAGCCATGTTGAATATCCGACTGGAACGAAAAACCGAAACTTTGTAGAGGACCATCCAAGGAACATTCCTGCTAAGTTTGGTTCCAATTGGCCAAGTGGTTTCGGAGAAGAAGCTTAAAATGTGAAAAGTTTACAGACGACGGACGCCAAGTGATGACAATAGTTCACATGGACCTTCGGTCCAGGTGAACTAAAAATGTATCATGAATGTGAAAAGTTGGTGAATAGCGGATGTTAGAAGATTGTATAAATCTGTTACAAAGCTAAATAGTTGTGGGCAACCATTTGTTTCAAGTGAATATTCTACAATGGCTCACATGAGGTAGCTTTGAATCAAGCAAATTCAGCTTTACAGCACATTATATGCACACACGACAAACCAAACCCTTGGTCCTATGATTTTTTTTCACTGAATGTGTCTCATGTTCTAGAACTGTATTTAAAATGTTGAAATATTTTTCTTAATGATTATAATTATGAAATGATACACAAACTATTTTTTCTTACAGTAAAACCTGTCTAAACTGAACTACATATAAAATAAAAGGCTGTTGGCCACTGGTCCCCAGACGCCAAGGTTATATGGTAAGATTAAATTTTGAAACTACTGTAAACTAGAGGTTCAGGTGTGCCTGTATCACTCACCCGACTTAAATAATTCTGAAAGGAGACCACCCAAGGACCATTTTGAAGTAAAAAACACACGGACGGATGACACCCATTTCTACGAAGCGTCGGGGGACAAAAAAGTCACAATGGAGGAAATCTAACCTCTCTCTATTTAAAACACAAAAGCTGGTCCCAAGGTAATTTAGTTTAGACAGGATTCACTGACTATCAGAATATTGATGAAGACATGTGTTGTTATAGTGATATTTTGAGTAACAATGTATCTCTAGTGTAAAAAGTTAAAGACTACTTTCAAATGTACACGATAAAAATGACAAAAAGAGGATTTTAAAATATTACAATGTTCCATGTCTTTTTGTAATGCAACATTTGTTCAAATAATACTATACATATATACCGGTATACTTGAATACAATATTAAAACAAGGACACAGATCATGTGAATGTACAAATGAAGATGCTGACACTGACCACCAGCGGCATAGTGAGCTACTTCACAAAAATTACAATTGCATATGGACTAATTAATGTGGGACTGTTATGGAATTTGAATTTTGGTGTTTAACACTACTTTCAGCAATATTTCAGCTATATCATGGGGATCAGTTTTAGTGGTGGAGGAAGCCGGAGTACCGGAGAGAACCATCAACCCTGGGCAAGCAACTGGTTAACTATATCACTTGCGGCTGCCAGTCGAGTGCACCCTTTTTTGTAATATACAAAGCTGGGCGCGAACCCACGCTGTATTGGTGATAGGCTTGTGTGAGCTGTTAGATCCAACGACCTAAATCATTGAGCCACCCTGGCCCCGACTGTTATGGAAAACACCTTGCTGCACTGCATTTTGCTTCACAATTGAAGACTTTCTCGCTATGAAATATAAATAACATTCCAGATGCTAATTTCAGATGTACGTTGCTTTAATATCTATTAAAAACTTTGTACATAATTTACATATATATTCATCCAACAAAATTTGTACCACCATACATAAATTTACATTTTTGTTAACAATATGTTTACTAGTCTAAATAGAAATTGTGATTTACAGAAATTACTTAAGAAACCAGATTTGTCATAAGTAGGCAATCGTTGACAAACACTTGATTGAAAATGTCAGGAACACCTTAAGTAATTACCATTCAAACACAAATCTATTTCTTTGAAAATGTACATGATTTGTCCAATGAAAGAAATTCCTGCTTATCTTTTGATCAACATCTGGAATGGAGAGTGGGTTGATCTATGATTTTGGTTATTTGAATTCAAGAGATTTTACAGAATATTGTTATAATATACTAAGGCCAAAAATAAAAATAGGTTTGTTTGCTGTTGGCCGACCGACCCTCCAAAATTGGGGCCGACCCATTTTTTTTTATTGCAGTTAATTTTTTTTTTTGCGTTTTGCATTTAATCCGGATTTGTACTTTTCCGGTTTGATCCGTATTTTATTGTAATTGGAACGTGTTCTAGATTCTCAGAAGTACTCGTATATTATATGCATATTTTTACTCAAAAAAAAAAAAGCCTACCTACCTACCCTCCCCTTTTAAGTATGGGTAGGCCAACAGCAAACAAAGATATTTTTAAGTCTGGCCTAAACTAGATAATTATGAAAGTGGGTTATAGTTGAATGTTGACAGTAAAACCAAGACTAAAAGGTAAACATTATCATGTATCACAGTTCAAATACAATTCCAGGCTCATTTTAAATATATGTAAATTTTCAAGTCATTTGAATCAAATTTATTTTTTAATGACAGCCATCTTGAATGAAGTGCTAGGTTCTGGCAGTATATTTCAAAATGCTGCTAGATTAGTTTCAACTGGCTTATTTGTTTCAGAGATTTATATGAAAAGATAGCTATACCAGCATTGGATGTCACTCGTGTTTTTGTACAGAAGCAGTCTTCAAGACACTTAACACAATGAGGCCATGAAAATTGTTTCATCTACCTCTTTAAATGATGTTCATATTTTCTTAAAAGGTAAAAAATGACCAAGAACATTCTTCTGTCTTTATTATGAGATGAATTTCACTTTACAATGCAATGAACGATGATGATGACTGGAAAACACAATATAAAATATTCACAGACGTCCACCCGTCTGCTGCTGGAATACATCTATTGAGTCGCCATCTTCCATATCCAACTGAAATATATCAAATTGTATATTATAATTCTATATACTTTAGGCATTCCATCAATTCTAAAACCAGTGATTCAGCTAGCGCTCGTGACTTTCGTCATTGACGATTTATTTTCGAAAGTGACGAGTATTTCCCGTACCCAATTCGCCACTTGAATTTTTTAAAAATCATAGAAAAATGTTTGTAAAAATCCATTTTTCTTCTTCATTTGCTGATTAAAACTAATTAGTCACTACAATGACAATTTTATGACATGTCACAAGCCAATCAACAGATAATAGAATTTTTGTTTTGATTGCATAATCTTCGATCTCACCTGGCTTGATTTACCTAGTTAAAGATAATGATTCCGACAAAGAATTCAATCAATTCAATCAACGATAATGTTTTTTTTTATAGTTATGACATGTACTCAAAATGCCACAGTATGTATTGAAAGTGGACATATTTTTGCAATCGTCATTCATTGCACGATTCGTCACAATGTCCGGAATTACGAACTATTGTTGCCACGATTCATTTATGAAAATGTCAATATAATGTTTATTGAAATCTATCGTATCCATTAAGTATTTTGAAAGTGATTCTCTCGAAAAGTTATAAATTTTGGTTAAAGAAACTTTAAAATAAAAATGGCACCATCAAAAATGAGTACCGGCATCCAACGAAGCTACTTTTAAGCAAACAAACTTTTGATGTATTAATTCCCATTTCTGTGACATGAAATCTTAGTTCTCATATTTAATATGTTCATTTATATGCAACGGTACTGCACGAGGACCCATCAGATTTTTATCGATCTGCATCCGGGTAGTAACAATTGCATTCTATTTATAGAACTATTTACAAACAGACACGTGTCTGCAATAAAACTACAGTATTTTTATTCCATTTGTTGCAATTTGATTATTTTCTCCAGTTTTTGAAGTTTGTTCTATATATTTATTACTAGTTGGACCATTGGGCAAATTGGCAGAGGCATATTTTTTTCTGCTGAAGACCACAAATATGAGTTATTACAATTGTGGTATTAGACCAAAACACAGTAACATTTCAAAAAGGGTGGGGGAGGGGGTTATTACAATTTGTGTGGTACGTATTAGACCAAAGCACAGTAATATT
>MJUT01013085.1:270741-283104 GCA_002080005.1 Gigantidas platifrons
AAAAAAAAAAAAAAAAAAAAATGTGTTCCGCAGCTCTTCTATCCATAAATTTCAGTTGAAATGGAAGCTTTCTAATTCCGCACTAAATTCAAGTAACAAAAAATTCAACACCCCATCCAAATTAAAAAATAGAAATCCACTTTATTTTTTTTTAATCTTACTAAAATGCTCTTATATTTTAACAAAAGTGGTTCAGCTTCCAAGAAAAAACTTTTCAAGTACACATTCATCCAATCAGATTCCCCTTTACTCTTAATACGTTCCTCTGTCTTGGGTGAAAAATCTTACCGGTGCATTGTAAACAAATAATTGAGCTATTGTAACCTACTGGTCAATCTTGTTATCATAAAACTTAATGAGAAGAAGGGAAGTTGCTATGGAAACTTCGCCTGCTGTTGCGATACAGGTCATTGACTAATCTGTTTCAATGATTTAGCTACTAATGAGTGCCATAAGGGGTCGACCGGAATTTTTGGCTGGGATTTCTTGGCATGTATTTATAAACTAGTGACCTGAGTAACCTTGCTAAACCATGTGGAGTCAGTGTGATTTAAATCGGTCATCCAATCAGGACGCTCATTATTGTCCAAGATCAAAATACATCGCTAAAATTACCTGTGGGTCTTTCTCCACTTCAACTCGTAAATTTACATAGAAATCGGAGATATTTCGTCATAAAACTTCACACATGGTTTTATCTATCATATTTCTTGAAGACAAACATAAAATTTTATTGCATTTATCAATATTTTATGAGTATCGACAGTTTTTTCAACACCGTATCTGTTCACGTGACTACACATGCTACTCACAGTGACCCGTGACCCACATTAGCGCGTCTGAGCAGTCTTTTGTAAATATGGTATATAACAACTTAACTTGGTGCAATTCTATATCGTGGTGGTCAGTTTTATTGTTTAGAAAACATTACTCTCCAAGAGAAAACCACGACCTGACAAACTCACATATAGTTATATCGAACACCCCTAGACCGTCACTTGATGACCAACTCACACACCGTATCTATCTGATAGGTGCTGATTGCTAAAGCAGATATTTGAATCAAGCTAGCAGGCTAAATCGGACCGTGACGGTTCATCCTTTTTTGAAATGGAAACCTAGATAATTTCGTCAATAAATATAAACTATCGAATGTGTTATTCATAGATGGATCCGGGAGAATACACACTTTCTTTTTTTTAAATTACGGCGATTTGTTGACAAATGTATTTGGTCACCGCCACCCTACCATTCTGATGAAAAATGCGCTTTGGTTCATATTATGTTCGTGGTCAATAGTGATGAAAAATATACATTTTCCATTCTTTGAACTAATTCATATTAAATTTTGTTTAGAACATCATCAATTTAGTTATTATTTTCTTCACGCAGAGAGGGCCCATAATCATGATCAGTGATAAAGACTCTTCGTTGAACCACAGGCGCTCATGGCACGGAATTGCCACCACACAACTTTCTGTTTACATATTTATTTTCAATACAATTTCTTTATTATTTCATCGCTTTTTCATGTCCATATTCACACAATCTTATGTTAACAGCTACTTGTTCATGTGTCGATCCTAACTAACTCTAAACGTTATATAGGGTCGACACATGTAAGTTGCATGAATATGGACACGAACAAGTTAAATTAAGGAAAAGGAGATGAAATACATAGAAATTTTATAGAAAATAAATATGTAAACAGAAAGTGAAATTAAACCAAATCCGTGCCACAAGCACCTGTGTGTTGAACAGCAATAACCGAGTTCCTACATTGCTTTACTTTAAACAAGTGTCTAAGTGCTCTCTTGTTCATTAACATCCATATATTTTCTTACTAATTGATCATCAGCGTTTGCCTGTCGTGCAGTGTGAAATTGGTAAACTATTTCCATTGCTTGAGGTGATGACGGTATTTGTAATATTACGTCACTTGTGTTTTGTTTTCTTGTCGATAAGCCTGCATATGAGAAGTAACATTATATACATCAAATAACACCAGAATGACTGAGATGCACATGCAGATTATAGTGTTTATCGACAGTGGTAGAGAAAACCGCTCAACTATATGCCATATGAACCGCTTCACACTCATTTTAGGATTTGGGTTATGCTGCAAGCTGTTGAAGATTCAGCCATTCATTGACTCTGAAATGTAGAACAGCAAATAAAAACACTGTTCCTTTACTTTTTTGTTTTCTGTGTGCCTGTTTTTTTTATTATCCCTTCGCCAACGAAGTTGCGAAGGGATATAGTAACGCTACCGTCTGTCCTTCCGTAACATCCTTGTGAACCCTCTAGAATCAACATCCTTCAATGGATTTTGACCAAACTTGGTACATACTTAGTCCTTAAGAGAATCTGGAACCCTATTGATTTTCAAGGTCATAGGTCAAAGGTCAAGTTCACCGTGTAAAATGTTTAGGCGGGGGATACGCCACGCTTTGCGTTTCCCTTGTTATCCCCTCGCCAACGAAGTTGCGAAGGGATATAGTAACGCTACCGTCCGACCGTCCATCCATCCGTCCGCCCGTTCGTCCTCCCGTAACATCCTTGTGAACACTCTATCTAGAATCAACATCCTTCAATGGATTTTGACTAACCTTGGTAGGAGAATCTGGAACCCTATTGATTTTCAAGGTCATAGGTCAAGGTCACTGGGTCAAATTGTTAGGCGAGGGGATACACACGCTTTGCGTTGCCCTCCGTGTAATCCCCTCGCCAACGAATTTGCGAAGGGATATAGTAACGGTATCGTCCGTCCTTCCTTCCATCCGTCCTTCCGTCTTTCCGTAACATCCCTGTGAACACTCTAGAATCAACAACTTTCAATTGATTTTGACCAAACTTGGTACATACTTAGTCCTTAAGAGAATCTGGAACCCTATTGATTTTCAAGGTCAAGGTCACCGGGTCAAATTGTTAGGCGAGGGGTTACACCACGCTTTGCGTTGCCCTTGTTATCCCATCGCCAACGAAGTTGCGAAGGGATATAGTAACGGTATCGTCCGTCCTTCCTTCCATCCGTCCTTCCGTCTTTCCGTAACATCCTTGTGAACACTCTAGAATCAACATCCTTCAATGGATTTTGACCAAACCTGGTACATACTTAGTCCTTAAGAGAATCTGGAACCCTATTGATTTTCAAGGTCATAGGTCAAAGGTCAAGGTCACCGGGTCAATTTTTTAGGCGAGGGGGTATACCACGCTTTGCGTTTCCCTTATTATCCCCTCGCCAACGAAGTTGCGAAGGAATATAGTAATGCTACCGTTCGTCCGTCCGTCCATCCCTCAATCCGTACTTTCGTCCGTCCTTCCGTAAGATCCTTTGGAAAACTCTAGATTCAACATCCTTCTATAGATTTTGACAAAACTTGGTACATACTTAGTCCTGAAAAGAATCTGGAATCTTATTGATTTTCAATGTCATAGGTCAAAGGTCAAGGTCACCGGGTCAAATTTTTACCGCATAACATCCTTGTAAACACTCTAGAATCAACATCCTTCAATAGATTTTGACCAAACTTGGTACATACTTTGTCCTTAAGAGAATCTGGAAACCTATTGATTTTTAAAGTCATAGGTCAAAGGTCAAGGTCACGGGGTTAAATGTTTACCGCGTAACATCCTTGTGAACACTTTAGAATCAACATCCTTCAATGGATTTTGACCAAACTAGGTACATACTTACATTTGTAGTCCTTAAGAGAATCTGGAACCCATTTGATTTTCAAGGTCATAGGCCAAAGGTCAAGGTCACCGGATCAAATTGTTAGGCGAGGGGATACACCACGCTTTGTGTTGCCCTTGTTATTATTTGTTTTGCTTTCTTCATCTTCGTTCTATGTATTGTGACTAATGGTCTATGTCTCTGGATTTTCTGTTCTTGGTTGCCCCTTCCTTTAAAGTTTATTGTATTGACGGAAAGTACAACGGTACTTAAGTGAGTTTTAATCAAGCGTAGCAGAAACAAAAGCAGACATAGTGGAATTTATTTATTTGAGAAGAAACTGCTAACCAGCATGAGCTTCACAGATATATGGGTGTTTATCAGCACAATCAACGTCTCCCCATTCATAATCTGTATCGGCATACTGGAGCAGAAGACAGTCTTGATTGCTTCCGACATTGTTTGGTTGTCCAGGACGCCAATTAGAAAAGGTGACTGGGTAAGGAGTTCCTGTATCTGTCCATTCAAAATGATGTTCATTTCGTTCATCACTTCCACTCGTGTAAAATCCTAAGCTTCCGACATTCGAAAGATCTGGAATGATGAATGTATAAATATAGCACACACCTTGTCATATCTACGACATGTTAAGTACTAACTGTAGAGAGATATATTAAAAATAATGTTGTAACAATATTTATACCAAAAATAAGTACATTTACTGTCCATATATATATAGATTCTCCTTCAGTTGCCCGTGGGTTACGATATTTCTCCACTCTAGAGAGTTAAATTAAAAAATTTAACCACAAGCCGTCGAGTGGTTAAAATTTTTAATATAACTCTTGAGAGTGGAGAAATATCGTAACCCACATGGGCAACTGAAGGAAAATTTGTTTCTCCCATTATTTAACACGAACTTTATTTTAAAATTTGAAATTAATGCGGGGAAAGACACGTGACATTTTAATCCTCTAGAGGATTACAGATTTTTCCACCACTGGTTCAGCGGGGTTAAAACGCCGTAATAATGGGAGAAACAATATTCTTGTATCTCGCACAGCTAGGTGCTCGTGACGCGGAATTACACCCACTGTTTAACTGTTATTTAAAATAAAATTCTTTATTATTATTCCATCTCTTTTTCCTTAATTTAACTTGTCTGTGACCGTGTCGGCCATTATATTGTTATTATCCACATAGGGTCGACACATGGAAGTTAAATTAAGGGAAAAGAGAAAGCTTATTGAAAATAAATATATAAAAAGACAGTTAAAAAGGGGGATGGGTCATTCCGTGCCACGAGCGCCTGTGGTATCTAGTCTTACAATATAAGATTCAATATGTTTCCAAATATTTACTACTTTTACGTCTTTCTGTTTGTTTGTTTTTGTTTTTATTTTATTGTGGAAACAGGAAGTCGTATGTCCGTAGATATTTCTGAAATACTAGTAGTCAATTCAAATGGATCTTCTAGTGCTTTTAATTGCATTTGAACAGCTCACCAAAGTCAAAGCTAACGTATTTACCTAAATTAGAATAGAATATACATTTTTTTTTGTACATGTAATTTACATTTAAGTCCAAAGAAAATCCCAAGTGAGAAACACCATTCCATACGTTGTTCCAGGTCGTTCAAATGTACATCATTTTGTTCTTAGCGAGTCGTGTAAAGCTCGTACACATTTATAAATGTAATTTGCCGACAAAGAACGTCAACCGATATCATGTAAGAAACCAATAACACGTTTTAACTCATAAATTACTTAAGAAATAAATCATGGAAGCCAGAATGTGTTGGGAGTTTTAATATGGATTGCCGGATATTAGTATTTTATCCCGAGCCAGAAGCGAGGGATAAAATTTACTAATATGCGCCAAAATCCATGTTAAAACTCAAAGCACATTCTGGATTCCATGAATTATTTCTATTCTGATATGTCTAAGAGTACAAATACGGTAGTATACTTTGGTTGGAAGACGGTAATTTATATTTACTTTTGCGGAAAATGTCACACACAATTTATACTGCCACTGGAAAAGTCAGTCACATTCACCGGCGCATGCGCTAATGAGATTATACCGAATGGATAACTCGCTCATTTGTTAACAAAGCGAAAGAAGGGGGGTATGTTAGAATATCAATTTATTTGGCTTTCCAATCTTTCGACCACTTGTAATATATAAACTGTATATATACTGGGACTGTATTAGACTTTGAGTATACCTGATGAAGGTTATATAACACGGCCGTAGGCCGGGTCTGAATAAAGTGAGGAGTGGGGGTGAATTTAGACAAACTTTGAAAAAAAAAGTTTTGATTTGCTTTCAAAGGTTATACTTGCCGTTTCAAAAGTGAGGCATTTGCCTCATTTGCCTCCATTGCGCTACGGCCATGTATAAACGCTTCTTGCACACTAAATTAGATATCTACTGGGGGTTTGGGGAGGGGGGGTTGTGTTTTGTTTTGTGTTGATTTTTGTTTTTTTTGTTTTTTTGTTTTTTGTTTTTGTTTTTGTTTTTATAAATATTTAAACTCCTACAGAAAGCATTAAACCGTCATTTTATAATTCTAGTCTCGACAATAAAATCTATAGTGTTGTTGATATTTAACGCTACTTTCAACAATATTTTATAGATATATTGATGGTCAGGTTTATTGATTGAATAAATGGTGAACAGAGAACTTTTACAACACAGACGAACGGGAATCAAATTCACACCTTTCATATCTTTTGACTTTGAGTGTACCCGATGAGGATTCCAGAAACGAGTTATATGCACTAAATTTATGATAAACGAGACGACTTCAATTTTAAAATCATAAATTTTCCTAATATGTGCAGCAATATACCAGCTTCTCCTGCATATGGTTTTTACATCTTGCAATTGATTTGTTATGCAAGAGCCAGTAGCAATTATTCTGATTTCTTGAAGCGTCATCTATGTCTGAAAAACAGGCTACTGGACCAGGGCTATAAAAAGATTCGCCTTATTCGATCTCTTAAAAAGTTTATATTCCGATATCAAGATCTAGTCGAAATATATTCTGTCTCTGCAGATACAATAGTAAAAGATACATTTTCATATAGTGAAAATGTATAAAGATAAGGATTTGGTATACGTGGTTTACAATGTCAAAAATATTTTTTGTGAATGTATGACGTAAAAATGCTTTTGACATTTACGGTCGTAATTAAAATACTTCAAAGGACTCATAGTTGATGGTGATAGTTCACGATATATATTAGATACTGAGTTTGGTACTGTTTGACTGCTATTTTGCCTGGTTTTTTTTCAGTATTGTTGTAAATGCTGTTTTAGTGACAACGGGAACCTTTGAACCGTAATGGAAGCGAGAGGTTGGCGCCGTAAAATCTGATTTAATCCACAATTTCTTTAGAAATGCCTGTACCAAGTCAGGACCATTGCGGTTTTCCAGTTTCCCTGTAGTTGACTGATTTTGTCTGTTTATTGATTTATGAGTTTTGAATTTCCCTTTGGAAGATTGCTCTGTGTTCGGTAATTTTGTTATTACCCTTATTTATAAATATCTACGTTTGTATTTATTCAATTCTAAGCTAGTGTTGACAACCAACAGTGTCAGTGAGCTTCTATTACACTTTTATGGTGTCCGTGTCAAAGACAAGGACCCATATAAAACTTCAAATTATGGTCTGTATACTATATTCGTTCCATATAATCAAATGCGTTACCACCATGATATTTATAACTGAACTATTGTTGAAAGTGGCGTTATAGCACCATAACCCTCATATCATCAAATATATTAACAAATTCTAGCATGACGTCCTTCTTTCGCTTTGTGAACAAACGAGCGATTTATCGATTGGGTATTATCTCATTAGCACATGCGCTGGTGCATGTGACTGACTTTACCGTCGTAAATGTAAATGCTGATGAATTATCGTCTGCTCGAATTTGGCAGCATAAATTGTGTGCGACATTGTCCGCAAACGTAAATATAAATTACCGTCTTCCAATACGACAGTTCGGAGTTAGTGGAAGAGTTATGTCCCGTATCTAGCTCTTTCCCGTTAAGAGTACATAAGGTGTACATCCGGGTCTCATTTCTGGACACTCTTTTTAAATGGCTGCCACCATTTGTTACAAATAGCTGTCATTATCAGCAGAGAAAAAAACTTTCCCTTATATACCTTACTGGGTAGTGGTTGCGTGTTAATTTCATATTCTATGTTATCACTGATCATTGCCTGGCTAGGTTAGGATTATTCATCAGAAGCTGAAACTGCAGATAAAGAAACTTTGTTATATTGTGCAGTATCGCCGCATCGGATGTAATTGCAATGTTCAAATTACATGCTTTATGAAGAAAAAAATTGAGGAGACTATATTTAATGAAAATAATTGATATTTTATGATTTGATTTGTCACATTAAAAGAAACGTGCTTCTTTTTTTGCGAAGGTTTTCCCTGTGTCAATTTTAGATTTACAGTAACATAATATACAGATAAACCAATTATTATTTGTCATATTAGATAGAATACATAAATAGCTGTGGGTATTATTTTTTAAAATATTTTTCTGCATCAATGTTTATTTCAAAGGAACATAATACAGAGTAAAGCCCGCCATTACGAATGAGCGTCCAACGGCGGGAAATAAAATAGTCCCTTTTTACCTCCTTTACAAAAGACTTTTTAACTCCGAAGTCTCGTATTAAAGTATACTACCGTATTTGTACTCTTAAACATATCAGAATCAAAATAATTCATGGAAGCCAGAATGCGTTTTGAGTTTTAACATGGGTTGGCGGATATTAGTAAAGTATTTCTTAATTATATGGACAATACATAATGGAATGACGTAAGACATCTTAATATAATTAAAGCTGACATACTTTCGTTATTCTTAATAGCTCGAACTAGATAGTCCTGTTCTTCTTTACTGTTAATGGATACCAGACTAGATTTACTACCTTCCTGTCGACATGACGCCATAGCTTCATACCAGGTCATAGGCTTTGTATGGAAACTATAGTAAGATGTATCATTTCCATTCTGGCGTACATGTGTACCTGTTGGAGTCTTTGGTAACCCTGAAATGTAATCTTTGTCATAAATCTGCATGATACGGAGCAACAAGAGTATGAAGCAAAGGTAACGTAAAGGCGACAAGCTGGATTGAAAACAACAAGTTGTAATGCAAAAGGCTGCAATCTAGATACAAAAAAGGGGATATACCAAAAAGGTAATATAAAATAATCGGATACAAAACTACAAGTATACCACAAGGGTAAAATACAATGTAAACCTAGGGTTTAATACAAAGTTGATATAAAAAGATACAAACAAATAAATAACTTGGTGGCAATTCCTCATAGATCTCATAGGTAGTTGAAGTTTTTGTAGTAATCAATGTCATATGATCCTTATTATAATGTGCTATTTGACAGAGTTCAGTCATTGACGGTTTTGTATTGTAACGGAATTTTCATTGCGCATGTTCGTCTCTTGTTCTAAACTACGTCTTATTCCAACTATTGTTTATAATATTGCGATGTGAAATCACTAGTCGAAAGGTATTTTATTTCAATATAATCAAACAAGTTCAGATCTCGCTAAAAGCCCTGCTGCCAGAAAAAAATATGCATTGTCCCTGCATATGAGAATGTAATCATGTGTATATTTGGCTCTCAGAGATAGTTTTTGTTTTTCGTTTTCCATTCTTTATGATCTAAGAGTAAAATTAGTTCCGATAGTCAAAGCTCAAAGAAATAAGTAAACATGTGGAAAGTAGAAATTCAATCTACAACAATTAAGTTATATATTAAGGATTTTATCACGTTTCCTCCTTTTTTTCCCCTTCAATATTTCTATTTTTAGAGATCGAGAAACCTCTTAATTCTCGTACTACAATCGAAAAAGATACTTATTAAAACATCGCGAATTTCTCATTCGTCAGGAATGTCGAACAATAATCAGATTTATAATCTAATCATCCAAAATAGCAATAGTGGTCGGTGATCGAGCTCAGACAATTAATAAAACTTACTGACGGCTATATGACATATATACAGAACGTCATCAATGGCTATACTTGAGTTTGCTGTGCTATAGTAAGCCCGATGTATAGCCCATCAATACAGTTTTTTAGACATAGTGAGTGAAATTAACTTACGACTACAAGATGTGTTGTAAACAGAAACGTCATCAATAGCTGTGTTCGAGTTGTCTTTGTAGTAATCATGACGGTACCTACTACCAGTGTAATGAGACACGTAGTAAGCATGCGTTTCTGTTTCAAAGACGACCTAAATATTGAAAAAATAAAAATGTCACCAAACGTTATTTTCATTGCATCAAGACAGTATTGGCAGTAGCTCTTGTTATATTAATTTATTATTTTATGATAGAAAAAAAATATTAGAGACAAAAATTAAAATAAAGTACAAGAATGAAAAATGAAAGTGAATTTACCAAAAATATACCTGAAATGGATGAGATGTGTACTCGTAGTCCAATGAGATTGACGCTTGATGCCAATTAGAATCTATCTCGCCTGTATGTGTGAATACTGGATAGCCAAGACCGCCATTTACCTGAAGTAGATTTAATACTAGAATATTGACTCGTATACTTGCTGAATACAACAGTTTATTTTCACCATCGTCTTACACGTTAGAATGGACAGAATGGGTTAAGAGCTATTCCTCTTTAACGCCAATTTGTCAACAATATTTCACTTTTGTCGTGGGGAACAGCTTTATTGGTAGAGGTATAATTTCGTGGAATAAACACAGACGTACCGGATGTAGGTACACACATGGGTATTATACATGTACATTAATTTGACACATAATAATCAAGTAATTATCAATTAAATACAGTAAAGTTAACATACTATGTAATACTTGATCAATTGTGTATTAAATAAATAATGAATTGATAGGTGCATAGAAGACAGGGCACATGGGAAGGATTGTTCAAAGGTTGTTCGATATTCCCAAAATCTCTACTTTAATTATCACATTTCAACTGAAATCCTGATATTAATAGTCATATAACGCATCGGTGGTGGTTAGTGTGCTCGCTTCGAGTGTGGTAGATCGTGGGTTCGAGCCCCGATCGGGTCAAACCAAAGACTATACAATTGGCATTTGTTGCTTCTCCGCTAAGTACGCAGCATTAAGGAGAAAGAGCAAAGACTGGTTGGCTCGGAATCAGGATAATGTGTCCGAGTGGAGCGACATGTCTACCCATGGATTGTTGTTTCAGTGAGCTAGTTCTATTAAAACTCAACTAAGCGTGTTTGTCTAGTACAAAGCGGACATCATTATCATCAGCGCATTGAAAATTAACCTGTTCTCGCCATGATATAACTAAAAAAAAGCATGCTGAGTTTGGGGTAAAACAGCACTCACTCACTCCCTCACTCACTCACTCACAGTCATAGTTCAACCAAAATCAAGATTTTAATGGTCCTTTTTGGCTTTTAGGGGAGGTGGATCGTACGTACCACAGAATGCCCCTGCCTGCGGGTGTGGAATAGAATGTGTTATGCTGCAAAACTTGCTAACAATACAAAAGGCGATAAAATCAGAATATGATAACTATCCGTTACCAAGGCAATCAAAACCACATAAATACCTTTGCATATACTTTGAGGAATGTTGTATCTTTGCCGTGCATGTTATACCAGAACTTAATACAATATCCATCCTTCGATTTACTATACTGGGGAGAATCTATTCTGGAGCTATGGGTTGTGTGTGAGGTTGAGGCAGCACGATGAGAATCTTGCATCATGTAGTGACCTGTAATTGACAAAGTCAATTGGTTTAATTTGGTTTGATTTATGATGTTTAACGCCACTTTCAACAAAAAATTCAGTTATATAGTGGAGGTAAGTTTTATTGGTGGAGGAATCCGGAGTATCCAGAGAAAACCACCGACCTGTCGCTACTCACTGACAAACTTTATCACATAATGTTGTATCGAGTACACCTCACCACGAATAGGGTTCGAACTCACAACCTTAGTGATGATAGGCACTGATTGCACAGGGAGTTGTAAATCCAACTACCATACCACCACGACCTCAACGGATAAGTAAGAGTCAATTGTAAAACATTGTGAGGGTTAAAAAAAATGATATCCATAGAAACAAATCTGTGATCAAGAGTAATTCTAAAGAATGAATGTTACCTTACTCAATAATGTGCATGTTATTAAATTTTAAAATGTACTGTTTTATATTTCAAAACATGGACATTTTTAATGGCAGTACTAGCCTCACGCCACATTATTTTAGTAGCAGTACTAGCCTCATACAATATCATGTCAGTAGCAGGACTAACTTCATACAACATTAGTGTAGTGGCAGGACTAACCTCATGCATCATTGATTTAGTTGGATGACTAACCTCATGCTAAATCATATTGCTGACCAGCCTCATTCCACATTATGTAAGGATCATGCCTAACCTCATGCATCATTGATTTAGTTGGATGACTAACCTCATGCTAAATCATATTGCTGACCAGCCTCATTCCACATTATGTAAGGATCAGGACTAACCTAATGCATCATTGTTTTAGTTGGATGACTAACCTCATGCTACATTATATTGCTGACCAGCCTCATTCCACATTATGTAAGGATCAGGACTAACCTCATGCATCATTGTTTTAGTTGGATCACT
>MJUT01013085.1:302387-314038 GCA_002080005.1 Gigantidas platifrons
TAGTTTTAATAATAATTACATTATTTAGGAACTGTAAATTTGAATAATAAATATATCTAATAAAACATGTCCGTGCAGAAACATTGACTACTGTGCGGATGCTGTTTCAGGAATTAAAGATTATGCAAATATCTAACTTGCAATGCCGCGGTGCCAGCATTGTCCCAATTATTGGTGAGATCATTAAAATTCAAACACACATACTTTGGCATATACATTAAATGTTTTAACATCACTGCCATACATCGTATACCAGAAACGGACACAGTAGTGAGGAGCTGGAGAGAATGATTGTGATGTTAACCTTGCTGTTGTTGTTTGACTACTAGATAACACTGGTGATGAGGCTTGTAGTACCATGTAATACCCTAGAGATAGAAATCAATATAACAGTTGTGAGGAGCTGGAGAGAGTGATTGTGATGTTAGCCTTGATTTTGTTGTTTGACTACTAGATAACACTGGTGATGAGGCTTGAAGTACCATGTAATACCCTAGAGATATAATACAATATAACGGCCTAAATTAGATCACAACGACACTGTTTTAGTAGGTTTGTTTGCTCAAACGTTAGGTTTTTGTTTTGTAGATCATTATCTGTCTATTGTCCTTTTTCTTTTGGCCGTTGTTTTGACTGTTTTTCTTCGATGTACGATTTCTGATTACCACATTGGTACCTTCCAACTTTTGGCCGTTGTTTTGACTGTCTTTCTTCGATGTATTGATTTCTGATTACCACATTGGTACCTTCCAACTTTTGGCCGTTGTTTTGACTGTCTTTCTTCGATGTATGATTTCTAATTACCACATTGGTACCTTCCAACTTTTGGCCGTTGTTTTGACTGTCTTTCTTCGATGTACGATTTCTGATTACCTCATTGGTACCTTCCAACTTTTGGCCGTTGTTTTGACTGTCTTTCTTTGATGTACGATTTCTGATTACCACATTGGTACCTTCCTACTTTTGGCCGTTGTTTTGACTGTCTTTCTTCGATGTATGATTTCTAATTACCACATTGGCACCTTCCAACTTTTCAAGGTACACTAATTCTTTAGTCATAGTAAATATTGAAAATAAATGTCTATTGAATAAAATAAAGTTCGAGTTTTCTCTTGTTAATAGTTACAATGCGAAACGTGAAATGGATGTATCCGAGACCGCTGACATTTCTATTAAATACTACACAGGTGGGGGGGGGGCAATTTTCTTTTAATTGAAATATTATATTGTAACAGCACCTACCATGACGATTCCCATAAGTATGATCTGTTCTGGGTCCTGTTTGACTTGAAGCAGATAGAGTTCTTCTGGTCCATTCGCCATTTTCATGTCTGTCCTGGGTAAAATGACACAGGTTTGTTTCTTCAAATCCACAATAGAAAGTAGTGAAATCTGGACTTAAAGCTGTAAATAAAAGAACCATGTAGCAGGTGAGTATTGATTTACGGAAACGACAAGATGAATTTTTGGAGGATGTTATTGGGGAACCAATGTTTGGTTTACTTGCTCCCATATGATTTTCCAATCTTTTTATTACGAGATGTATCAGGTGAAGGTTATTCCACAAACGTCTCTAACTGCGATATCTATGTTGTTTACTATTGAGGAGGTTAATAAGGTCATTTGGAAGTATTAGTTGGTACTAGTATGTGTTACTTAGATCCGATGCACAGTAAATGATATGAATATACACATGTGTGTAATCAGAAGAGAATATAAGTCTCGCACTGGTACATAAAATAAAATAAAAATCAGACCTAATATTGCTGTTATTATTCTTGCATATAGTAGTATCACTAGCCAAACAACAATCGCATTGTATTACAAAAATATTAATAATTGATATAGTGCACTCTGTTTTGTGTGTTTTCTGACCGTTTTCTTTTCATACGTATGTATAAAGCCGGGTGTAATATGAAGTACACAAAATATCACATATAAGACCAGGAAAGTTCATTCATCAATCCCTTTAGCTAAACATATTTATCAAATGATATGATTTCATTAATTAATAAATACAATTGAGTGTAAATGGATACCTGACTGTGTTGTTACTTTTGTGCCGATCGCTGTTTGACACATGTTTAATGCTCTAGTTTGGTTTCCAAGATTTCCACGTAAACTATTCAGTTCCGCGGTCGCACTGTTAAGCACATTAGTCAATTGGTCTTTTGTCTGATTTAGCAGAGATTCTTTTGTTTTCAAAGTATTGTGCAACTGCATACTCTTTTGTTTTTCACTTTGTAATTTGGCATCGGTAGAATTTAATTCCGAAGTAACATTATCCAAATGCTGCTTTAATTCAGCCATCAACTGTCGTAGGTTGCCTTCGGTATATTTCATAGCGTTCATATGAGTGCTAACCCGCGAAACATCATCACAAGTACAGGATCCGGAAATCGTTCCACCAGATACATGCGCAGTTGATGATAACGAAAAAGAATCACACTTTCCTTGTTGTCCTATTTTCATGTCATACACACATTTCCCATTCTTCAAGTTGCATTCTGATTTTGTAATTTGCACAAATGATATTATAGACAAAGTACAGATCAAAAACCACATGTCCACCATTGTTCCACAGACGTGCCTTCTGACCAATCGTTCGTAACAGATAAGACTTGTCAATATTGTAATGTCATTTAGATTTCCGAAGAGACTTATTATTCGGTAACGAACGGTCATGTCTTATCATCGTTAAGTATACTTGTACGTAGACAACGGTCCATTTCAGGTCAAAGAAATAGTTCAATTTATAATTACCTGGTTTACCTGGTGTCGAGATCAATTTAGGCTAGCTAGCCTCTACGATCCTTCTTAATTGTTCTGTTTCAGTGCTCGCTTCCGGTCCATAGAAGTCGGGCACAAACTTAATGTCTAAATCAATCCAATGTTTATTCAACTGGCTTTTGAAGCTGTTGACCGTTTTAGCTTCCACTACTGTAGTCGGTAAGTTGTTCCATGCGTTTACTACTCTCTGAGAAAAACTATGCTTCCTAATGTTAGTCCTACTGTGTTGTTTATAAATTTTCTTGCTATGGCCTCTAGTGATTGTTTCTTTTATTGGGAAGAGATATTCATTACCTACTTTGTCTATGTTGTTTAATATTTTGAAGGTTTCCACCATATCGCTTCTTAGTCTTCTATATTGCAGAGATGGTAATCCCAAATATTTGAGTCTGCTGCTATAGCTAAGATGTTTTATAATTTTGACCATCTTTGTAGCTCTGCGTTGCACATTTTCGATTTGGATACCTTCCTTCTTATATATAACTGCCCAAACAGTGCTTCCATATTCTAAGTGTGGCCTGACTAAACTCTTGTATAAAGTTAAAAACATATCTTTATCCATATAAGTGAAGGTTCTGTTTATCATACCTAATCTTTGATTTGATTTTTTAGTTTGGATGTGGATATGTTCTTGGAATTTTAGTTTGTCATCAATTGTAATGCCGAAATCTCTTTCCTCCGTTGTCTTTGTTATATTTTTTTCTCCCAAGTGATAGCTTGTATTGACAAATGGGCCAAAATGGATGTGTTTGCACTTGGATTTGTTGAATTTCAGAAGCCATTTATCGGACCAATCCACAAGGTTGTCAAGATCTTTTTGCAATGTATCTTGTTCCTCAATGTTATTTACAACAGCATAGACCTTAGTATCATCTGCAAATAATTTTGCAATATTGTCAACTACATCTGGTAGGTCATTAATATATATTGTAAATAGTATCGGATCTAGTACACTTCCTTGTGGTATTCCGCTTGTTACATGTGACCAGTTGGATTCTGCACTACTTTTTGTTTTCGTTCGTTTAGGAAGTTTTTGATTCAACCTAGCAGATTACCTGTTATGCCATAGCCGCGAAGTTAATGAATTAGTCGTTTGTGTGGAACTGTATCAAAAGCCTTCTGGAAATCTAGATAGATGGCATCAATTGCATTGTGGTGATCTAATTTTTCAGTCCAGTCATCTAGTACATCTATTAACTGAGTAACGCAAGATCTGCCTTTTCTGAACCCATGCTGATGTGGTGTGAATAGTTGATTATTTTCCATATGTTCCGTTAGTGCATCTCTAATAAATTTCTCCATGGTTTTACAAATGATTGAAGTGAGGCTTATCGGACGATAGTTTGAGACTTGGTGTTTTGGACCTTTTTTATGTAAAGGTGTTATGTTTGCTAATTTCCACATTTCTGTTATTTTCATACTGTCCATAGATTTATTACATATGGTTGTAATTGGAATTGATATACACTTTGCTGTTTCTTTGATAAATTTTGGGTGCATTTGGTCAGGTCCTGGCGACTTTGTTTCTTTTAAGTTTTCGAGGTATTCTCGTACTTTATTGGCATTGAACCTGACAGAGTACAGTGTCTTGTCTGTTTTTTTTTGGGAAATCTGTGATTTCCTGACTATTATCTTCAATTGTGAATACACTTTGGAAGAAGTTGTTAAGTAATTCGGCCTTTTCTTTATTGTCTAAGTGGATATTTCCTTCGTCGTCTTTTATGCATGGTATGTCTTCCTTTGTTTTGGTTTTGGACTGAACATATTTCCAGAATATTTTGGAGTCTTCTTTCATTTTGATGGCTATTGATTTCTCATATTCTATTTTGGCATGCCTGACTAACTGATTTGCAGTCTTTTTTGCTTCTTCGTAGTTATCTTTATTTCGAGGGCTTCTACAGTATTTGTACTTTTTCCAAAGTCTTCGTTTTCTCAGTAGAGCAGTCATTGACTCTTCATTTATCCATGGAGTATTGAATCTTCTTGGTCCAGATTTGCTCACCGGTATGTATTCTTTGTAAATAATTGAAATTTTATCTGCAAATCTGTCCCATACTTCATCAACATCTCCGTGGGCCAGTATTGAGTCCCATGTGATGTCTGACATGTAACTATTTATAGTTTCATAATCTCCTTTAAAAAATCTAAAAGATTGATGGATGTGTCGGTCTTCATTTTCTTTTTTTCCTAATTCGAGGGTTTCGTGATCGCTGTTCCCCAGTGGTGCTCTATGTTCGATATTTTCTATCATTCCTTCTTCATTTGTAAATACCAAATCCAGTAGACTAGGTTGATTTTCACCCCTATATCTCGTTGGTGAACGTACATGTTGGTAAAGGAATGCATCATTAACTGATTCTAAAAAAATTGTTGCCAAATGCTCAATTCCTACACTGGTATTGTTGTTCTCCCAGTTTATTTCTTTAAAGTTGAAATCTCCTACTGTGAGAATGTAACAGTATTTAATGTTATTGATGGATTTCCTCGTTATTAATTCATATATTTCTTGAATACATTCTGGGTTTGTAGCACTGGGACTGCGATATATACAAATAATAAGTATATTTTGATTATTTCCATAACTTATTCCAAGTTGTACATGTTCCACATAGTTGTTTTGCTTGTCGTCTATCTGGACGGTTTTTAAATTCTCTTTTGTGTATATAATACACCCTCGACAAGTAAAGATTTTTGCTGGAGAAAGATATAAATTATACCCTGGTATTTTCCATTCAGAAATAAATATGTCATCTTGGTCTTTATTTTTAGCTTATACCTCAGTGATTGCAATAATGTCATAATAGTTTTCCATTATTTTTGTATGAAGCTCATCCATCTTGTTTAAAAGACTATCTAAATTTGTATACATTATTTTCAACCGTGCGCTATTTACAATGTCAGTGTGATTAAAAACGTTAATTATTAGGTTATCAAATACAAATAACTGAGGTTTGAATTTATAACTTGGATTTCTACTTTAATTACTAGTACTTTCTATCTGAAGTAATAATTTCAGGCATGTTCGGGTCCGTGTTGTTATACTGCATAAAGCTTGTTAGTGACTTACGGAAGTGATGTTTTTCTGGGTACTCTGATTTACTCCAATAATAACACAGACATAATATATAATATGGTTGAAAGTGGTGGAGGGAAACACTTAATAATCCACCATGTTGCCCTAGCCAACCTAAACATGGACTCGTGTTAACGCAGCAAACTGCAAATTTAGGCCAACAAATATTATTATCATTGTTAAAAGATAATGTACTAAAATGTCAAATAAGACTTAAATATTGGAATATTGAACCAAACCGAATCACAAAAAGTTTGAAGACATCAATTGGATTACCAAAGACCGTAAATCGAGGGACAGAAAATACAGTGGCAAAAAGGAATAGGAAATATATAAAAAATTATTCAAAAATCATTACACAGACAATTAAATATTTTGCAACGCGAAACTCCCCTCCCCCCCAAAAAAAAATCAACAAACCAATACAAACAGACAAACTAAAACAAAATATACGGGAGTGAATTCAGGTGACTCTGAAGGGTATGTAGTTCTTGCTTCACTAGTGGCGTCTGTCGTGTTAGTCTTGTAAAATATCCAGTGGAAAGTTATGAAAAGAGCCGGATTGTGATTACGACAAAGGTATCATAACCGTAGTGGTTTGTGACGCATATATTAACAAAGGGTTAGCCAAGTTATTTTGGTGACCGTAAAGCACTAATAATCATTGGTTCAGTAGCTTCCTTGTTAGCAGCAATCCTGATAGGAAACACAAGCTCTGGAATATCGTATCAACTAAGATATATATACTCCATATGCCGGTGCGGATGGAAAGTTGCTACTAATGAATGAAAAGTTCAGAGTGGGAAAATTAAAAAAAAATCTCATGAAATAATAAAATTTCTTTGTTAACCGGATTCCTAAAGTAGGTCAAAATATGAAGTAGATCTACCTGTATCTCTGGTATCATTTATTTCTAGCTCTATGAGATGGCTGCCATCAACATAATCACCAAATTGTGGAATTATTTAGTGAAAGGATACCATTATATATACCGAAGCGTGACATTAAGTAATCCGTATAGCATCTGCCCCAGCATGACGGTCTGCCTCATATGAATAAAGGAATAAAGGAACCAGAGATCCAGTTATCAAGATGGAACGGTTGGGATCCCTTTAACCGTTATATCTGGATTTCAAACGTTATGTGTCGTTGTCCCCCTTTTTTGGTGTTCAATGAAATAAAATGAGAGCTGATTGTTCGATTTGTTGATATTTGTGGAATTGTTAACCATTATTGTTTAAACTTCTTTTCAGTCGGTGATATTTTTTTCTCAAGGTAGCTTTTCATAAAATAAGATTTGTCCCTTACTAAAACAAGATATTTGTACTCACGTTGTCAATTCTTTTCTATGAAACAAAGTTGAGCCACTTCTATTTATGTGTTTTTTTGTTTAGACTGGGGAATAGTTATGCATAGGGTAGAAAGGTCAAATGTTTCATGGAAAGGGGCCTTAATTGTGTGTACTATTGTAAATATCATATTTTAAGAATGAAATTTTCAGAATACAAATTTGTTTTACATCACCCTTGAGTAATTCTGCAACCCGATTTTGACCACTGTTAGAATATATGATGGAAAGATGTTTGGTGTAGAATTTGACAGACCAAGATATAAAGAGCTTTTTGTAAGGACACTAGTGCAATTTATGTATCCAATAAAGTAAAGGAATATCCAGTTCTTCATTTTTATTTGTATTTCCAAAAGAACACAAATCAGGCATACAACTGTCCAGAATTTCCTGTTTCATTAGTGTCGTCGGTTAAATGTGTTGGGTTGACAGATGAATCATCAATACCGAGTTCCTTTATCAAGCAGTCTGTCTAATGTGATTTACAAACAAACACAAATATTGTTAGGACCTTTGTTTTCATTGATAACAATATTCGTATCATGGAGGTACTAAAGGTGTTTTGCAATATTTTTGGATCTTTAAAAATAGATTTGTATGAGTGCATGCGTGCCCATTGATCTGTTAAGTTTTAATATTCTACTATGTATCAACAGACTCATGGTGTAATCCATTCAGAAAGAGTATCTTTGTCTTCTCTTTCACGTGTTGCCCGTTTTCTGGTATTAGGCTGTGTTTTGTATAGTAATAGCATAAAGAAAGATAATAACAAGTAACAAAATGGAAAACTATGTTAATTGCACATTGTTAGTTTTATTTATTTTAAGGAATAAGTGTTTCACAGATGAAAGGATGTGTCTCTGTACAAGAAACATCTCCCCATTCATAGTTATAGACAGGATATTCCATCAGGAGACAATCTTGGTTATTACCGACATTGTTTGGCTGTCCTTGGTGGAAGTTTGAGTAATGTAGACTCTGTGGGTAACCGGTGGATGTCCATTTAAAATTTCCCTCGGAATCTACGTCATTTCCGTTTAGAAAGAAACCATTTTGTCCGGCAATGGTTAAGTCTGAAATAAATAAGATTAAAGTAGTGTTTTATCAGCAATGGCTTTATTAGATTTAAAAAAACAAAAACAAAAACAAAAACAAAGCAGCCAAGCACATTTACCAAGACTTATAATAAATGATACAAAGTGCAATAAAAATATATTGTAACATGAATGCATTCTTTTCTTTTGATCTTGTTGTGGTTTATATACCAGAATATAAGCAACAGCTAAGATATTATGAATACACGTTAGAGAATACCGAAGGGGCAATCAAAAATGAACAATCCAGAGAAACTGACAACATAGGGTACACAAGATGAAGAAAAACACAACACAACACAATATGTGTTGGACACCACTAAATACACAAACAAACACAAATAACATAAATAGGACATGAGCTCTATTACAAACGACTGGGTGGTACAGACGAACGGGACATCGTTTTATGAGGAAATCGTAACGGACATCACAACGCTGAACTAAGAACGTAAACACATAATAATACAAAACTAATATAACTAAGATAACGCAGATACTAGATATTACACACATTGAATCTGGGCTGTAGTTTTATTACTCACAGAGAGCCATGCGATAATCAATAAACTGGAAGAGTTATTGTATGGTTTCATGTTACAAATCATTTATACCGCGGGCTTCCGAGTTTAACCGTTTAGCTCGGAAAACCGAGCTATTAATAATACATACCAATACGAGGTTATTTATATTTCAATAGAGTAAACAATCAAATGTCAAATAGTAAAATATCCACATAAACATGTACTCTTTAACAATATTATAAATTTCACAACTAAATTGTGAACAGTTAAATTGATTAGAAATGTCTCCTTCCATAATAGTAAGCAACAAACGAATGAGCAATTACTTTTTTCAAAACCTTTTTCTTTACATGAATTCCTGTCGATGATATAAGGGGAAGCTTTTCTATATAAGCATGCTGCTTGTTTCCTACTCACATTCCTGTAATCTTGTATTATGTATATAAATTATTTGTGCAAGTTTTACAAAATAAATATTGTTAAAACAATCGATGCTTAATTGAATAAAAAAGCCTCTATTTAACAAATAGTTCATGGCACTAAGGGCCATTTGGCCCAAAGTGCCATGAACTATTTGTTATATTAAACTTAATACATGCAAATCTGTCAGACGACATGTTTTTGTTATTGTATATCTAAGACAAAAAACGAGTTCGGACAAAATCCGGAAGAAAACATTATATTGATTGGGCCCGGTCCATATACTAAAATATTGACCGGCTGCGCTAACAAAGACAAATAGGGAAAATAAAAACGTAAAGTATAATATCTGAAAATATTTATCTCGTATGTATTATGTCCGTCTTGTTACACTTCCCCGTACTCCACAATATAGATGTTAAAATGTGTAATATTTCAATTAAATCTTTAGAAATAGAATGAAACCTGTCTAAATCGAACATCTCTGGAAGCAACTTTGTGTTCGGAATAGACAGGTGTTTGGTATATGCAGGTTAAATTAAGAAGGATTTCCTACATTTGGGACTGTGTACAAGTTCGAATTAATCAGAATTATGTTTTATTCGATGTTTTGTTTAGACAGGTTTCATTTTTCATGAAACATGATACATAACAATACATACCAACTTCAGAATTGATTAAATTTTGCAGAAAATGCTGTTCAGATGCACTTTTCACGACGGCAAGACTAGAATAAACATTCTCCTTCCTACACGTGTCTTGGGCATTGTACCAAGTTGTGGGTGTTTTGTGGAAAGTATAGTAAGATGTTTCGTTCCCATCCATGCGTAGAAATGAATCTCTGGGGTGTACCGGTAGATCTAGTAAAAATAAAACAAAACCATTTCCGTCAGAAATATAGTTTTATCATCTTGCTTTTATCACTTTTGTGTAAAGGTTATTTTATGTTTTATTTTTAAATTATTCATGGTTTATTTAATATTGTAGCATTCTTTTCCTTTGACCTTTCTATGGTTTATATACCAAAATGTAAGCAACAGCTAAGAGCCATGCAATAATACACGCAAATATGATATATTGTACGCTTTAAATCTGGGCTGTAGTTTTATTACTCCCAGATAGCCATCCAATAATCAACGACTTAGATGTGATATATCATAACTTCATGATACAAATCATTTATACCACGGTTTTCCCAATTAAATGGTTAAACCTTTTAACTCTAAAACCGTGGTATAAATATGACTTATTTTTGTTATTTTTACACCCCCCTTACTAGTCATATTTCTATGTAAAGGGACACGCCTAATTGAAAACGATTATGGTATAAAAACATAATAGATAAATCATAGAAACTAAATTTCGGATAACACAAAAGGAGTTGAAGCCGGTTTTAACATTGATAAAATGTTCGGGTAAAAATGATATGCTTCGAGTAGAGACCACACCCACATTGTCAAAGATATAAGAATAGCCACTAACACATATGACAGTACTTCTACGTATATGACTGAGACGTTTGTGACACGTTTAATAGACCAGTATATCATTCCAGTAATGTTGTAAATAGTAGGGCACTAAATCTTAAATAATGCTTCAACAAGTATTATACTTAAATGTTGCTATAAATTATCCAACTGGTTTAACCCTGCCACATCGTTGTGCCTGTCACAAATCAAGACATGGATTTCCAATGTCATATGTCGTAGTGTTCTTGTTGTTGTCAGTTAAGACAAGAGGTGATTGTCCGTTTTGTTGATACTGGTGGAATTAATAACCATCACTGTTTAAACAGTCTTTTCATAACAAAAATATCATCAATTCAAACAGATGTAATTCAACTCTATTTCAATATTATTGAAACACAAGAAGAATACACTAGTCATCATAGTATGATTTATTAATTACATGGTTAATATCGTGGCGGGGGGTCGAGGATGGTAGTAAATATTGTGACTTATGCTATATAATCTATTTGAATTGGGGTTAATTTTAATTAGGCATACCTTAGCCGATAGTGTTTATCCTGTTTTTGTGGTTCTTTGGGTTTATTGCTCCCAAAACTTTAAATCATTGGGTGTTGGGTTCGTTAATGTAAATATTTTAAAACATTTTCAAGCTAAAAAGAAAAAAAGAGATAAAATTTCCACCAAGCTAACATTTCTCTTATACAAAGTTATTTGTATCACTGATTTAACTTTTGGCTACTTACGGTTACACGAGGTATTGTAAACATAGAGGTCATCAATAGCTATATCTCCGTCACCATTGTGATATTCGTAGTAGTATCTACCACTGGTGTGACGATTTACTTTATATGCATGATGGGATGCCTCAATTGTTATCTATAGAACAAGTGAATAGAACATTATTGTTAGTCAAAGAACAAGTGAATAGAACAT
>MJUT01013085.1:316212-338529 GCA_002080005.1 Gigantidas platifrons
TGTAGCAAATGCTTGAATTTGATTGGTTAGAATTTTTTTTATCCATCATGTCATAGATAAGTCCCATGTTGGGGTCTCAATTGGGATTTTTTTAAATTTTAATTCTTTTTAAGCAATTATTATCCGTCAAAATATTTTTAGGACAAGAAAAAAATTTAATTAGGAATTAATTTATAAGGTTTGATCACAATTTTTTGTTCGGTTCATTCGAAATAAACTCAAAAATGTGGTACACACCCTTGTGTAACCCGCTTTTCGGGTTACACAGTGTGCACAACATTTTTGAGTTTATTTCTTCATGAACCAAAACAAAATTGAGATCAATCCTTAACCAAACAATGTTGAGACAAAAATACAACCAGCTGAACGTCACCATATTTCTCAATGGTTTTGTAACGGGATGACTATGAATTCAAATCAATTTCTTCTATACAAACTTGAAACGATGACTTTGTGTATTCTTGTCCAAGTTCAACCTGCGCCAGATGCCAATATTGATCTAGGTTACCACTTGAGGTATAGATAGGATAGCCTCTCCCTCCATTAACCTACAACAAAACAGAATAAACACTGTACACAGACATTACAAAGCCTCCTATATCGCTATTAATAAGTAAGAAACCGGATAATTAGTTAGGGTTATGGTGTTTAACGCCACTTTCAACTATATTTCAGCTATATAGTGGCGGTCAGTTTTATTGGTGGACGATAACTGAGTACCAAGAGAAAACAATCGCTCTGCTGCAAGTCATTGGCATCCTTTATCACATTATGTTGTATCAAGTACACATCGCCATGAGTGAGATTCGAACCACGACTTTAGTACTGATTACATAGTAGTTATAAAATCCAATTACCATACGATCACGATCACGACCACGACGGCCCCAAAACTAATATGTGTTTTGCAGAAACATAAAATTTCTTTTTAAAATAAATATCTATAATTGAGTTTTTCCTAGATAAGTTTTTATGTATTCAAATTTTGTATTGATCGTTTGACATGCTTCATAGGTTTTGTATTGATCGTTTGACATGCTTCATAGGTTTTGTATTGATCGTTTGACATGCTTCATAGGTTTTGTATTGATCGTTTGACATGCTTCATAGGATGGATTTATGAGTTAAATTTACGGTTCATAAACAATGTAATTATTATTAAAACTAGGGTTAACCGATTTTTTGCTAACCCATTGAATATACCTGTTTAATTACATTATCACAAAGACTTTTAAATGATTTGGCTAACCAATATGTTGACTTTGAGCGTATCTGATGCAAATTGTCCCAGAAACCCGTCTTACACACTAACTTAGATATTTACTAATGTTAATAATACATCGAAATTGAATTATTTCCAACTTGACATTATTAAGATGGCGGTAATGTTTTAAATAGTTAATTACACGTGATATTTGTAAGCATAGCAACAATACAACACAAAACACACACCCATACTCATAACCCACACATCCCCATCCGCAACCACAATTTTATACATGGAATTGAATTACCTTTGCATACACATTAAGTGTATCTACATCTTTTCCATACATAGTATACCAGAATCTAATGCAGTAATTTTGCGCAGGTGGAAATGTTGGAGACGTGATACGTCCCGTTGTTGTGCCTGCACTACGTTTAGGCGTGTCTGATGTCTTTATTACCATGTAATAACCTAACGTAGAGAAAAGTAGTATACAAGCATCAGAATGTGGTAATATGTTTGAATATTGATAACTAACACACAACGGTCAAAAGACAATCATAGGGAAACGCACTATAAGTCACAAAACGGATATAGGAGTTCAACTATAACACGGAGGTCACAAAGGTCAATCAGAGGGAAAGTACAATATCTCATAAGTTACAACACAGGGATAAAAGTCTAATTATAGAGGGGAAAACTACACAACAAACCAGATGGACACTTCACATATGAATACGATAAAAACTATATCAGACATCTGGAACTCTGTGCTGCCATTTCAACCATTTTGAATTATGAGAGCATGCATAATACTAGAAGCTTTGTTGGTCGAGTGGCTAATGTTGCTTACATCTGACCAGCAGCCTGACATAACTGATGTGGGTTCACGACCCATATTCGCACCTTACGTGTTGACATTTACAAGCACCTACCACAGATCGAGGGTTTCAGTGGTTAGTTTCCTATAGCTGTCCTTCCCAATCAGCCCTATTGTAATATCAATAACCCAATCCACAATATACTCTGGTCGCATAGTACTATTGGGAATTTTATTCTATGATCTCGAAATATTCTAAATTAAATATGTACGTTTGGATCCATGGTGTTGGCCGTAAGGTTAAACCAATGTGTTACCATGGAAACGATTTATTCGTGTTCGAGGTAGAATGAGTAGAATAATGCATGTAGAGCGACTAGGAAAACTTGTAAACAATTATTTATCGATGAAATCAAATGATGAGATATAGGACGACCGCAATTCCTATACAAACGTATAAAGGAAGGGTAACCATACCAGTTTTCTCGGGATTGTCCATTCTTGATGGCCACTTCGGTGTTCTCAAACGTTTATTAATTAGCAGATTATCTTATTTGAAATTAGTTTAACCCGGTCATTTTTATTGAAATGTCTGTAGAAAGTCGAGAAATTGACCGATCGTGTATATGTGTGCTAGTGGTATCAATGTCCTCGTTTACTACAGTTAAAACAATTCGATTAGATCTTGGAACTGTTTTGACAGTGTGGTATTCTTTTTAATAAACATAGTTTATTTGGTAAGTGAATTGAAAATTGGAATATTGTTTTGCAGACTGTATTATACTTACCGTGGTTGTTTCCATATGTATGGTCTGTTCTGGGACCAGTTGATGACGACACAGCAGACGACTGTCTCTTCCAATCAGTGGTGTCGTCATGATCTTGTGAGAAGCTACACAGGTGAGAATCTTGAAAACTGCAGTAAAATGTGGTATAATTTGCCGTCAATGCTAGAAAAGAAAAATATTTATTTTAACAGATTAGGTGATAAATCAATGAAACCGACAAAATACTAAGCCAATGAACAGTATATTGATGCTTACAATAAACTAGAGTTTCAAAATATTAATGAAACATTATGTTGTAAAGGAATATCAAATCTGGTTAGACCATTGAAGCTAGCCAGATTGAAAATAAAATAGAAGATTGTCTTAATTATTTTATTTGAGAGTAAATATACATCAATTTACCTGTTTGAGATGTGTGAGTAGTACCCAGAGAGACTTGACATGTGGCCAGTTCACTGGTAGTGTTCTTCAATTTTTCCCGGAGGTTCTCTATTTCTGTCGATGCTGTTTTCAATACGTTTGCCACCTCTTCATTTGTTCTGTTTAGCAAATCATCTTTCGTGTGTAATGTGTTCAGTAGATTGAGATACTTTTGATTTTCGACAGGTTTAAAAGAAATTGTTTTAGCAGATCCATTGCTTAACTGGCTTTTGAAATCCATCATGGATTTTTGTAATTTGTCAACAAGACTTTGTAAATTGTTCAAGTCCGTAGATACCTTAGCTACGTCGTTACAAGAACATGATCCGTCGATTGCTCGCGGTGTGTTACTATTTCCATTACAATGTTCTTGATCTCCTAACTGAATATTATACACACATTTCCCATTAAAGAAACTACAGCCCGGAGTGAACTGTTGACCAACTACGTAATTTAGTATTCCGAAAATTAAGACAAACCAGATTTTCACCAATGCCATCCTTACATGAAATATGTTCACAAACAAGACAGACAGTGTTGAGCAAGATACGTGTTATCTACCGATGATAAGGTTGTGTCTTATTGTCCTATAATCTGGGCGATTCATGCAATGCCGATTAAACAGAACATATGTGCCTACCATTTTATCATTGAGTACTTACAATGAATATTAAATACAGGTTTGATTTCAATTTCAGCATGTTATACTGAGTTGCATATATGATATGCCCTTCCCAAAAGCTACTCTAGTCAGTGGGATAATCAAATCGTATTCAATAATTAACTATAGACTACGGGATAGCATCAAAAGTCCTAACAACAAAATGTATCTCAATAAATAAATAAATTAAAAAAGAAAAAATTAAAAAAACCATAATAATAAAATAAATATGAAAAAAAAATTCAGAAAAACACGATATTGCATAAATTTATACTAATCAGAAAAGAGAACGTATCTTAAATTCTAGGTGAAAGTTAAATTTCAGACAAAACATATTTATTACACAACGAACATCAAACATAATTCCTAGCTACACAGTCATGCTGAGAGCAGATGAAACTAAGGTTGCTGGGGGAATGAATGTTTACCTGGTGTAAATCTAAATTTGTTATAGTAACTCATTTGGTCAAAATGTTCATTTGTTCGCCTTGGTTTTTTTTATCTACTTTGAAGAATGCTGTTTCAATAACAATAACTTTTTGGCTTCACGTACATACGACATGACGTCTTACGTATTGGAATATGTTGTTCAGCAAACTATATAGTAGAATATACAACTGTAATATACATATTATAATACTTCATTACATGTGATATTAGTATACGTTATTAGATATACAAACTGAAGCAGACTCTAATATAGTGTATAAACTCTGGAAGTTATATATATATATATAGAAGACTATATTGTAACGTATCACCTGTGATGCGCATGCCTCCTTAGATGTGATATTTGTGACAGGTTCCATAGTAACGTATCAACTGCATATATGTCATCTGATCGCTATTTTTAAAATACAAAATCAGACAAAACATTGTAAATATGTACATATATTCCTACATCATATGCACATTTTGGTATTTATTTGTTGATATGTGACCTTTCTACTTTCATTACTTATCCGTTATTTGTATTTTTACAATACGAAACAAAACTGTTTAAAGGCATATTTTCTACCAAAACCGTAATTTGTTCATACCCAAAATTATTGTCGTAAACGATTTATTTAAGTTATCATTAAACAGTTATGCTGCAAAAGATACGATTTGTGTTCTTTTTTTTTGACAAAAAAGACCAAAAATTATCATCATCGGAATTATTTTGAAAGATAAAAATAATTCAAGTTAACCCGAGTCTATTCATATGACCTTCTATGTGAACCCGTCTTGAGCATGCGTTCTGCTTAGAAACAATACCCAACATGTGGAAGAGAATGTGTCAACACGTGAAAGAAAGCGGACTTTGACGGATTCAGAAATAAAGAGGAATAGAAGTGCAGTATCTTCCAAATGAAACAAATCCAGAATATATGTAGGGGATCAGTTGGACCGTTGGAACGAACTGAAGGAAGTGCTACGCGTCCAAACTCACGCTGAAGTGGCAAAGATTTTGCTTGATAGGTAAGCCGAGCATGTTGCCTTCTTTTCTCAATCGTTTTTCATATTTTATGAATTTATGATGATGCCTATGATCATTTTCGGTAGATATTATTCAATATATGTAATTTTGCACCTGGCAACAGCAAATCATTGTCAAAGAGTAGCATAAAACGGCCGTATTTGCGAGGTAAACAAACACGACATGCTGCAGCATCCGGGCTACTGGCATAAAATAGATAAAAATAGAATTGGCCTCGCTCAGGTCAGTGCATAATTAATTAGCGTCCAGTGACGATGGTCAGCTTTTTTAAATCGAAAAAAAAACAACGTTTCGTAGCGTATTCGCCAATATTTTGGTGTTCAATATTCATTTCATGAAGGTCAGTACGGAAAACGACAATAATTTTGGGTATGAAAAAATTACGGTTTTGGTAGACAATATGCCTTTAACATCTGGCATTATGATGACCGATTTGAGATTCACCAGTAAACTCATTTGTTTTCTTTACAATATTTGTAATGATGAATCAACCTTGTGGTCACTTTATTATATTTTGATCTTCCGTAACGGGTAACCAAGTAATAAGGACGACCGTAAAACTTTCGAAGTGATGACTTCCACTTAGCCAATAGGAACCCTTGGCTAAGTAGTTTCCTTGTTAGCAGCAATCCTCTATCTAGGAAATCATAATAGGAAATACCAGTTACCATGATCATGGCCTTAAATGTTATTCTTAGATTATTTCAGTGTAGCACTTTGCTATCGGTAAATATACTGGAAGATTTGGTTTTCCAATGGAAGGGAGATAACTGTTATCAAAATACTTATCGTACATATTATGAAAGAAAATTTAAACACTGTTGGTCAACAATTCCATAAATATCAACAAAACGAATAACCGGCTCTTCTCACCTTAAAACATTGAGCACAAAAGATTTAGTTGATTGAATTATTAACATGAGTAACCCAGCCCACATATACCTATGTCTGAATGGTATAATTGAACATTTTCTTCTATGATTTAGGAATCAAACGTTTGTCATTGTGTGACATTCTGTTTATTCACATAGTTCTGAAAATTGCATGTTATATTTAAGAAAAAAATCATGGGGTCTTGAATATATATTGGTTTTACCACGGATTGGACCTTTATGCCAAATATTTTACCACGAGCGATAGCGGGGGGAGGGGGTGGTAAAATATCGACATAAAGGGCCAACACGTGGTAAAATCAATGGGCGCAGGACATTTTAGCGGAATTTCTAAAGGTGTGAATGGACATTTTAGCGGGAATTTTAGTGAGCATTTTAGCGGAAGAAAAATTTGTTACCCGTAAAAATTCAATGGACATTTTAGCGGAATTTCTTCACAGGTAATTCTTTTTAAACAATCAATGTCAGCAAAAATTGACCAACGGTCAGCAGATTAATTACTAAGTTTCCAACTCTAACGGAGGTTTCAATGGTAAAGATAAGAAATATTCACTTGAATAAAACTCTCTAACACATACATATTCATACAGGTAAGTACATGTACATATTCATTTGTAATTACAACACTGAACAGTATGGAAGTGGTAGAGGTAGAAAGGAATCGAGGGAAAGGGGGTATCATTTGTGACGGGTTTCGGTAGAGTTGATGGAATACTAAAATATGATGTTGTTTCTTGGAGATGCTCTGTGAAAGACTGCAAAGCTCGTATCCGAACTGATAGTTCTGCCCAGACCGCTCTTATGCAAAAGAACCAGCATAGTCATGAACCTGATGTAAGAAAAAATGAACGTCACCAGTTAAGAGCAACAGCAAAGCGGAAAGCAACAGATTATATTACCCAAAGACCATCCAAGATAATCTGACGTGCTTTACAAGATCAGCAGGAGGAACAACTGCAACCAAATTATTTTAAAAGTGTTGCCAAGGCTGTATATAGAAGAAGAAGAAAGACATATCCTCCTTTGCCTAAATCACAGTCAGAAACACACGAGGTACTTCCAAAGATGAACATCCAGACCAACAAATTTGAAGAATTTCTACAGTTAAATCATCCCGACCAAGGAATGATTGTCTTTACTTGCCGTAAGAATCTAGAATGCTCAAGTAGTGTTACGGAACTATTTATGGATGGGACATACAAATTTTGTCCAAAATTCTTCAAGCAGCTTTACACCATCCATTGTTTTCAGAATGGATATTATTTGCCACTTGTATTTATACTATTATCTGGGAAGTCTGAAGTGTCTACAGACACTGTATGTCTAGTATTTTTCAACTGTGTACTGACAATGGTTTTAACTTGAAGCCTGATATTGTCCATGTCGATTTTGAGGAATCTATGATGAAAGTGATCCGTTCCATCTTTCTTGCTACTAATATCAAATGTTGCCGTTTTCATCTGGGCCAAGCATGGTGGAGAAAGATTCAAAACCTTGGACTAGCCAATGAATATAAAGACTCGGCAAATTCCGCAATTGGAAAATGGTTAACTGCATTTTTTGGTCTTGCTTTCTTGCCATACAGTGATGTAGAGAATAGTTTTGTCCAAGACTTCATGTCAGTTGCTCCAGAACACCAGAAATGTTCCGCATTTGCTGATTATTTGACATATACATATATTACACAGGAATCGTTGTTTCCTCCTCATCAGTGGGCCGAAGCTCCATCCAACATGAAAAGAACCAACAATGGCCCGGAATCGTTCCATTGTCATTATAACGGCCAGTTCTACTCAAGCCACCCATCTATATATGTATTTTTGGAAGTTATTCTTGACCAACAGGCTACTACCTACACCAAAATGAAAAACATGACTGAACAGGCTCCGCAACCAAGAAAAGAGCGTGAGAAAACGGACTTTGTAGTGGATGCCTTCCAGAAGTACAGTAGCGGTGAAATTAGTAGAGACCATTATGTCCGCTGTGTGGGATTTAGATACAGAGCCAATACTGAGATGTAAATAGTGTAAATATGTTGTAGTTTAGTGCCGACTTGATATTTTAGTAGTGCTGGTGTTATATATATTCAAACCCCCATGAATTATTTCTATTCTAATAGGTAACTGGACAAATACGGTATTTTTGAACATCCAAAACAAATTATGATGTTGCCGATCAGCTGATATACCAATATACGCATATTTTACCACAGGTTTGGACCCAATGCATTTGAAGGACGTCATATTAGAATGAAGTCCATATTATGAAAAGAAACTATAAACACCATTATCACATATTTTATTGAAATAACGCCGAATTTTCATAAAAGCATAATTTGCGGCTTGTTATTTGCCCCCAGGGCAATAACATTTTACGAGGGCAATAACATGTTATCTGCATGCCCTCTTGTGAAGGGAAATAACATATCATCTGCCCTGGCAAAATATGTGATAAATAGATTAATACATGGCCTTTTTCATATTGCCCTTGTTATTATCCAGAGATCTTGATATCGGCCCGAGGGCTAAAAATCAATAAACGAACAACCACCTGTCACACTAAATCATTGAAAACAAAAATGATAACGACATATGACGTTAGAAATGCATGACATGTCCTGGGACAGGCACAAAAATGTGGGAGAGTTAAACCAGTTGATGAAATCTCATCAAATAATTCATGTATTACACTCAAATCATCCAATTGTATCACCATATCTCCTCGAACAAGCCCAATTAAATAGCAGTAGGTAGTATTATTGGTGGAGGAAACACAAGTTTACGAATAAACTAAAATCATTCATTAAGTCACGTATAGCTGTATGGGATAGGGCTGTATCGAGTACAGTTCTCTATAGGTGGAATATATGATAAGTAAATATAAATGAGAATAATTCCTCCAAAGTTTGCATATTTTACAGATTTTGAAATATTGCTCCTTAGAAGATTAAACCATACACGAAGACTCCAAAAATTTCTGATAAACAATAAACGTTAGAGAATATCGAAGGGGCAATCAAAAATGGACAATGCAGAGAAACTGACAACATAGTGAACACAAGACAGTTCTACTTAATAAACGTTAAAGAATACCGAAGGGGCAATCAAAAATGGACAATCCAGAGAAACTGACAACCTAGTGAACACAAGACAGTTCTACTTAATAAACGTTAGATAATACCGAAGGGGAAATCAAAAATGGACAATCCAGAGAAACTGACAGCATAGTGTACCCATAACAAAGAAAAACAACATAACATGTATTGGACACCACTCTACGCAAGCAAACTCAAATATCGTTAACTGTTTAATGAAAACATCTACTATATAACGCTTCTGATAATCCTACATTTCAAGTTACAACCCTCGGTCTCGGCAGGGTGTAATTCTAGACAAATACACGCCTGTTTTTAATGCTTTGGTTTCATCTTTGTCCTAACACGACTTGAAAATTCCAATTTCTTTGAATTAAGCATAGCATAAAAGTGAAAATATATATATAATTATTTGAATTAAGTCAATATATTATTAAACAACAGAAGCATACAAACATGTGTTTATAAAGACACAGCTGATTTAAATATTATACAATGAAGTGGTTATCTGATCTTGTACGCTTCCAGATTAATCTTTCATATACTTTCAATATAATATCGGTCCCAATTCCTGATTTGCATGGATTTGCGTCACGAACTAAATGTTCCAAAACTTTCAATAAGCTATCGACCCCAGTTTCCAATTTGGATGAATATATTAGTGTTTTGCGTTACGAACTAATGGTCCAATATTTTCAATATCATATCGGTTCTAAATGTCCGATTTGCATGGATTTGCGTGACAAACTAAATGTTCAAGACTGTCAATAGAATATTGGTCCCAATTCCTGATTTGCATGGATATTTTAGTGTTCCTCATCACAGACTAACTATTCCAATACTTTTAATATAGCATCAGTTCTATTCCTGATTTGCATGGAATTCCGTTATAAACTACATGTTCGAACACTTTCAATATGATCTCGGTTTCAATTCCTGGTTTACATCTACATCTTTAATTATGTTTCCCATTACTAGCTAAATGCTCCAAGATTGTCCATGTAATATCTGTTGATAATCCTGATTTGAATATTTGTCATGTTGATTTCACAAGATTTGAATGCATTATTTTGTTATTTTTTTTATATGTGTTTCTTTTGGTTTATCTTCCAAACCAAAACATTCTTGATTACAGTCTAGTAGATTGGCATGAACCCTTGACACATACATACTGACTCGAAAGATATCCCCTTTACACTCCTGTGGTGACACACGTCTTTTTGGAGTCTCGTTTTCACATCCAAATCTCCATGCTGCTATGACAACGATCAACACCACAGAACATATGGCAAAGATTAATAACCCTAGCACTGTTCCATTGTCTCCGAAACTGAATGCCACGGTTGTGTTACTCATATTCTGCAATAATAGACATAGATATATATATTTATAAAGTGCGTCAGTGATTTGCGACAGGTCGGTGGTCCTCTCCGAGTACTCCGGTTTTCTCCACCAATAAAACTGACCGCCACGATATAACTGAAATATTGTTGAAAGTGGTGTTCATATATATATTATTCATATCGAAACATTGATTGATATTATTGTATACATGTAAAGAAAATAACTTTGTAATCAGTTAAACTGTATAATAATAGATTTATAAGTTTTATTCTATAGTTTGTACATGTTAAGTTTTATCAGAAAAGTGACAGATGATATTGCAAATGTCTGACTATATGAGCAACACGGGTGTCTTATCAGAAACAGGAACGAACTGTTTAGACTTCACGAGAACCTGGATTCACATCCAATATTTCTATGAAGCTCGAATTTCTCATCTGTTTAGTTTTCTGGGTTTTTTGTTTGTTTGTTTGTTTTTTTGTCTTTTTTGTTTTTTTTTCTGTATTGTGTTTTTGCTTTGTTGTTTTGTTTTGGTCTTTTTTGTTTTTGTTTTCTGTATTGTGTTTTTGCTTTGTTGTTTTGTTTTGGTCTTTTTTGTTTTTGTTTTCTGTATTGTGTTTTTGCTTTGTTGTTTTGTTTTGGTCTTTTTTGTTTTCTGTGCTGTGTTTTTGCTTTGTTTGTCTACCTTTGTGTCTAACACCTATATGAATGATCTATTCTTGAAATACAGAACGGCAATAAAAGCGCTGTTCACTTTAATTGGTATCTAAGTGTAATGTTGGATAGTCTCTCGCGTTCATTTACATACATATCCTTACTTACTAATTGATTGCCCTTTCGGTTTTCTGTAAGGTTAATTTGTCACAAAGTTGTACAATTAACTGGTGTTAAACAAATGATTTCAATTTAAGCTACCATCATCTCCAGGTGGCGGATGCCAAATCAGGTGATATCGTGTTTTCCATTTTTTTTTCGGTTTACAGATAGTTTAGCTTATAACAAAACGGTTCAGAAACGGTCATTTCACTTGCAAACTTACATGTTTCAACTTAATTCCATATGTTTTATGAAACATCTATCGTTTTATTATTTCTATTATCGAGAATACAACTATCCGCAATAAAATTAGATGATTGTAACTCACAGAAGGTGTGATGGTTAGATTCCTCATTTAAATGTAACTCGCAGAAGGTGTGATGGTTAGATTCCCCATTTAAATGTAACTCACAGAAGGTGTGATGGTTAGATTCCTCATTTAAGTGTAACTCACAGGAATGATGGTTAGAGTCCTCATTTAAATGTAACTCACAGAAGGTGTGATGGTTAGATTCCTCATTTAAATGTAACTCACAGAGGGTGTGATGGTTAGATTCCCCATTTAAATGTAACTCACAGGAGGTGTGATGGTTAGATTCCTCATTTAAATGTAACTCAAAGAAGGTGTGATGGTTAGATTCCTCATTTAAATGTAACTCACAGGTGTGATGGTTAGATTCCTCATTTAAATGTAACTCACAGAAGGTGTGATGGTTAGATTCCTCTTTTAAATGCAACTCACAGAAGGTGTGATGGTTAGATTACTCATTTAAATGTAACTCACAGGAGTGATGGTTAGATTCCTCATTTAAATGTAACTCACAGAAGGTGTGATGGTTAGATTCCGCATTTAAATGTAACTCACAGAAATGGTTAGATTCCTCATTTAAATGTAACTCACAGAAGGTGTGATGGTTAGATTCCTCATTTAAATGTTTAGCTTACGATCATCTTCATAATTGTTTAGATACATGCCGGTTTCTCTGGATTGTCCATTGTTTTGTATTGCCTCTCGGGTATTCTCTAACGTTTATTTGGTCGTTAACGACAAGACACGTGGTATTAAGTTTATACATCTAAGCTTGCAATTAAAAAGATTATTTCTTTCCCGTTTTGCCTTAGACAAAACTTTGTGTAAATTGGAGGATGTAATTGGGAAAAGCGATATTACCTGATTTGTTGTCATTTTGAGATTATTGTATATAAATAATTATATATTGGCTAGCCTTGAGATATAATGCACAACAGAACTGGAAAGAAGCAATGCAATGTTACTCGGATCTCATTGGAAATGTATATGAAAAGAAAGACATTCAAATGCAAAATTCGTATTTCGTAAGGAATAATAAGTCTTATTATGTTGAAATAAGAAATAATTTGGCTTGATTGGGTTTATGGTGCTTAACGCAACTTACAACAATATTTCAGTTATATCGTGGCAGTCAGTTTTATTGGTGAAGGAAACTAGAATACCCCGCGAAAACCACAGACCTAAACCAAACCTTGTACAGGAACGTCAATACACAGTGGCAGGGTTCAGATATTTTCATTGGCCCAAGCCTCCCATCAGTAATATCATGGGGTCGTGATAGTGTTTTCCCCATGTGACTGAGTGAGCAGCGTTGTTGTAAAGTCCTAGTCTTCAACATTTATTCTTCGTGACGTAAAAGTTGATAATTGATAAATTGAAGTTGTCTCTTTTGACACAAAGCATGATAGAAACTTGAACATATGGGTCAATTCCGCGGTAAATATCATTGAATTAAATAGAGGTAGCTGATTGTGTTGCTTCTTTTATCTCGAATTCTTTTGCGAGTATATTGATGGAATCTATTTCACAAAGTTTGTATTATTGATTGACAGAATAAAAGATTGAAGATACTTAAAGGGTAATCAGAAACCGTAAATAGAAAAGGGACAAAGTAAATCTTATTAAAATTAAGGTTCAGACATGAATTACTTTAACCGATTTGGCTATCATTCTTAAGCTCTATGGTTTTACTATCATTTGATTTCGGGCGTATGTTTTAAATGCTTTTATTCAAATGTTTAAACAGAAGTAAATGTCACTCTCATATTTCGACAGGAAATGATAAATCTATTGCTTGGGGAAACAAAACTTATTTGATCTATAAATAATAGAAATATACTGTCAACTATATAACAAATATATAGAAAAATCAAATATCCCCCATCCTATACAGGTAATAATATCACTTCCGCCAGTATTTGATGAAGTAGCTGGTATTTCACCAGTATTAAGGGACCGACCATTTAAATTCTAAGGGGGGGGGGGCTATCTTTTCCTCCAAGCCAGAATTGTTTTTACAGGAAAACATAGCGGATTATTTCAATTTGGAAATGAAAAATCGGAATTTCTGCTTAAAACAACGAAATATATCATTTTTTCAAGTTAATTTATTAAATGTCAAAACATTTTTTTCTTCAGATAAGAAAAGCATATCTCTCCCCTGAAAGTAAAGTGGTCGTTCGTGTATCATTTACATGCATGCATAGGCACGATATCTTGGTTGCATTTTAACTTTCCGGTTAATTGAGTACAAGGAGGATACACGAGTGACTCCTGTGCTATTTATATATATTATACTTTACGTTTTTATTTTTCCTATTTGTCTTTGTTAGCGCAGCCGGTCCATATAACGCTATATGGACCGGCAGTGGACTGCCTCGTTTTCGAGTCTTTATTTCGGGAGATAATTGGGCTTGTTTTTGGACGCGAAGTATAATATAACAAATAGTTCACGGCACTTCGGGCCATATGGCAGTTTATGGACCGGTCTGTCACCCACAAAATACTATATGGACCTCAGCTTCGCTTCGATCCATATAATATTTTGTGGGTGACATCCCGGTCCATAAACTGCCATATGGCCCTCAGTGCCGTGAACTATTTGTTAAATACTAGTAATTATTATATTGTATAATTTGATTGATTTGATTTATTGTGTTTAACGCCACTTTCAGCAATATTTCAGCTATATCATGGCGACCAGTTTTAGTGGTGGAAGAAGTCTGAGTATCCGGTGAGAACCACCGATCATGGGCAAGCAACTGGTAAACTTTATCACTTGCGGTTGCGAGTCGAGTGCACTTTTTTTGTAATTTACAAAGCCGGGCGCGAATCCACGCCGTATTGGTGATAGGCTTGTATGAGTTGTTAGATAATCCAACTACCTAACTCATTGAGCCACGCGGGCCCTTTATATTGTATAAATATTTGTATCGTTCGGTGAGAAAATAATGGACAGAAAAGAGAAATGTCGGAAGTAAAGGAACGGATGGGTGCATTTCAAAAGTACATACGATTAAATGAAACACAATATTGACCAGAATATTAAGGTAGAAATAGGCTAAAAATGTTAGAGGGATGCCTTGGTATTCATGTTTAACAATCTGCAATATTTTTTATTTAAGAAAATTATAAAAGAAGTTATATGTTCACATAATTATCCAAATGTAATCCAATAAGTACGGTAACAACTTAAAAAGTGCGTCATTTTAGCTGGCATATTTTTGTCTTTTTATTCCTTCAATATTTGAGGATCTCCATGATATAACTGAAATATTGTTGAAAGTGGCGTTAAACACAATAATCCTTCTGAATAGTGAAGGTGTTTTACGTTTGTGTCAAACGTAACTTTTATTGTTGCCCAAATGATACTGTGGTTACACTTATGAAACGGCCCAATATCAAGCTATGATACACCTAAATACTGTTGTGTATTAATCTAAATTTACCTGTTTACTGTGTAAGGTATTGCTATCCTTTTACATATTATAGGTACGTTATACTTTCCAATTTGACAATAGCGTGCATTATCATAAATTGATAATTGGTCTCTGTGAAAACAAAACAATATGATATCAAGTATTAATTCTTATAAAATATTTAACAGATATTGATTTTTATATATTACTTGTATTGTCTTAAGTTTCTATTTGTATAATGTGACAAAACAGGGTCCAATTATATCACTGTTTAAATAACCTTTTTCTCTTTCAAATTGCCCCGTTAATTTTAACCGTTATTTTCTTGTTTTTTTTTATATTTTGCATGAATAATCTCTCTCTGTGTGTGATGTGTGTGTGTGTGGTAGAAATAATATGCAAACTCCCTAACGAGCCTTTTTTGCTTGTATCGTCACATACATGTAACTAAAAAATTATGATCTTAGGATAACAATATTATGACATACTGAATTGTTAGTACAATTGTTTTGTTAACCCGTTACCTAATATTACTATAACTTTAAATTAATACATTAAAAAAGGTAATTAGAGTACTATTCTGACTAAACAACATGTCTCATGATCACGTACGACACGTCCGTTAATATGATTCGTTTAATAAGAGGTGTAGGAGTGGACAGGAAAATGGGGGGAAGGGGGGACACGATCGGACATTGGGGACAAGTTTTCTAAATTGTCAAAGGTTGACAACATATCATTTGCTTCCATACTAAGTACAAAATCAGCTTTTTAACAAAAATGATTTTGTAAAAAGAAAAATGGGGGGGGGGGGGGCAAAACATATGTTCGTACCCCAACATTTTTCAAAGTGGGAAGGAAATTGTCCCTTCATAACCCCCATATCATCGGTCCCTGATGTATATATTACATATATACAGGTAAGTCCGTGATCATAGATTCATACTTTAGCAACAACAACAAAAAACGATTACCTGTTTTCTACTCCTTTGAATTCTTTGATACCGTTCTTCTTGTGAGAACAAATTATAATAAAAAGAATAGGGAGACAGCCAGACGTTTTCCATTTAGATTCCATTAGAGGCATACAATATGTGTTTTCGAATAGTTATATGTTAATATTGATATGCCATAATTGTTGTTAAATTATAGTGTACCAATATCATAAAATAATAGAGATGAACAAACTGTAAAATTTTATATGGTCTAAGATATCTGAGTGCATATAATTATTACATAAAACAGGGGAGTACGTAGGAGCCGGGGACAAAAAGATATTTTTGCCTCCCCCTTTTTTTTGCAAACATGTCCGAAAAGGCTGAATTGTTAGCATGGAAGCAAATGCAATTATTGTCGAGTTAAGCAAGGGTTACAAGGGTAAACTTGTAATTGAAATGTTTTTTTCCTTGCCAGTTTTGATAACTTGTCCTTCCCCAAATATCGTATCAGTCCTAAAACTTACCCTACAGACTTTTCATATCATTCCTGAAACCCCGCAAATGCCTAACTCCTACGCAGCTATAACAGGTCTTACCTGTTTCCATTTGTCTTTAATGATGGCGATGAAATTTACATTTTTGTAATAAATAACGATGAAAGGAAGTCAAATTATGGGAAAACAAAAGAAGCCATTATTTCCACCAATTATGGCATAGTATATGTATTATCAGGTGTATTGATACTGAATCAATATCGTACAGTATATACGTCACAGATCCGTACATTGTTGTGTCACTGACGTAAAAATTAATATCATATGTAATTTCCAAACATTGATTAGTGACGGAAAGTTAATTAGTTATGGTAGACACTGCCACTAAGCACGTATAACAAATAAAAAAACATCCTTGGTTCACCTTAAACCTTAATTAGAGGCTTTCATGAGGTTCATGAGGTGGGGAGTTATGATGTTTAACGCTACTTTCAACAATATTTCAGCTATATAGTGGCAGTTAAGTTTTATTGGTGGTGGAAAGTGGAGTCCCCAGAGAAAACCACCGACCTGTCACCAGTAATTGACAAACTTTATAATATAAGGTTCTATCGAGTACACCTCGCCTGAGTGAGGTTCGAACTCACAGCTTTAGTGGTGATAGGCACTAAATGCATAGGTAGTTATAAATCCAACTACCATACAATCACGTCCACGATTGCCCTTTTGATCTTCGGTCATCTAGTTATAAATTATTGTTTGATACAGGTCTGAGTTTAAACTTTATCTCTATCTATTTATTTATTTATTTATTTATCTATTTATTTGCTAAACAAATATCCAATAGGACTACAGTAATACACATACAAACAATAGTATATTTGCATAATCTGAATACTCGTCTCTTTTCCTCAGTTCTAATGACTGTTGAAACAGAATCGAAATTAACGAGAACATGCTTTAAACGTCCATATCAGGGCCTTATGGTAAGTATATCATGTGGTTGATGCCACTATATGCTAAATTTCTGATTATCACAGAAAACAAACAATAGAGGCCATCACAATCAAGTTTAATATACAATATGTTTTAATGGTTTCAGGGAAAAAGACATATTAGTACCCTTCCCTGTGAATATATGCCCCAGATACAGACCATTTTGAATTTCCATGTTATAATATTTAACAGTTTAAATTTTGAAATCGAATGATCATCTGTTGGGTTCAATCATTTTTGTACTTCACAATTTTTCTTTATACATGCCAAAAGAGTTACTTTATAAAATTGCTAACAATCATGTTGTCAAAATACACCATTGACAGCATGAGTATCATCTCTAACCACATTCAAAAACTGTCAATACTCTATTTTGATGACCAGCACATATATTGTGTTGTGTGTTTGTTTGTCTTCGTCTTGTGTCTTGTTACCTAATCTTGTTTGTCTTGTGTCTTGTTACCTAATCTTGTTTGTCTTGTGTCTTGTTACCTAATCTTGTTTGTCTTGTGTCTTGTTACCTAGTCTNGTTATAATATTTAACAGTTTAAATTTTGAAATCGAATGATCATCTGTTGGGTTCAATCATTTTTGTACTTCACAATTTTTCTTTATACATGCCAAAAGAGTTACTTTATAAAATTGCTAACAATCATGTTGTCAAAATACACCATCGACAGCATGAGTATCATCTCTAACCACATTCAAAAACTGTCAATACTCTATTTTGATGACCAGCACATATATTGTGTTTGTTTTGTTTGTCTTGTGTCTTGTGTACCTAATCTTGTTTGTCTTGTGTCTTGTGTCTTGTGTACCTAATCTTGTTTGTCTTGTGTCTTGTGTACCTAATCTTGCTAGTTTCTCTGGATTGTCCTACGTTAATTTACTAGAAATGAACTTTGTTAGTCAGTTATGTACCTCACCAACTACAGAGAAAAACAGACTGGATGGAAAAATTGTACAATTCCATGTCTACTTCTACTTATTCCGTGTCTTGAGCAATATCTGAAAACTACTTTTCCTTCATGATTTGTCTGTAGAATTTTCAGCCATTAGTTAATAATCTTTTCTTTGTGAATTTAAAAGATCAATTAATTCCCCTTAAAAAGATAAGAATGTTCTAGTAAATGTTTTTAAATTATTTTCTCCTTATGGAATCTTTTAGAGATTTTCTTTCAATGAACCATGTAGCTTAAGTGGAAAATCTAAATTTTGTTTACGAAGACAGATGCAAAGTGATGCTACTAGTTATCATATATCTCAGTTCAGATAAAAGTACCAATTAAGGCAAAAATACAAAAATTGATGGCTTGGGACAAACAAAACAATATGACAGTTAAATTGATTAATATTCATCACCGCTATCAAGATGGTTTTAAACTTTTAACTACTAAACTTTAAGTATCTAATATACACGATATGAAACTTCTGAAGTCTAAAACGGTGAGTAGGTATAAAAATACATTTACTTTCTAAAACTTTATGTTATATATTTAGTTGCGTCGTGGTCGTGATCGTATGGTAGTTGGGTTTACTTGCGACAAGTTGGTGATTTTCTCCGGGTATCTACAGTTTCCGCCATCAATAAAACTCACCGCCGCGATATAACTGATATATTGTTGAAAGTGGCGTTAAACACCATAACACTATGTCAAATATTTATTAATTGAAAACATAATAACTTTCGCTCTATGTAAAACAGTCAAATAAAAATGTATGTTGGTGTTGTCATGATACATGACGGTGTTATACAAAGAACATGTGATGTATTCAGTGCCATATCGTGTTGTGTGACTTTTAAAGTTAGTTCATGATGATTCACTGGTGTTTTTTTTTGTCTATCCAGATTGTAAATTTACAAAACTCAGACCATTGTGTTTCTGTTTCTGTTTCTGCCTGGTAATGGTCACTATTTTAGCTGATTATAATACCATGACTTAGGTGCGCATATATACGGACACCTCCCCCAAAAAATGTAAGAATTTAATTCAGCTTTGTCAGTGAGGCTTTGAAGGCCTCTACTGACGGCGCTGTTACTACCCCAGGAGGGAGGGCGTTCCAGTCCCTGATCGTACGTGGGAAGAACGAATACTTCCTATAGTCGCTGGCTGCTGATGGTATCTAGAAGCTTTTGTCGTGCATGTTTCTCGACAGTCATTTGGGTGGTATTAGACGTCATTCCTTCGGAATAGCTACTTTCTCATTGTGGTCCACCGAAAGCAAAACTCATCAAGTTGGCGTAATATATTTACTGTTACCGAGACTAGTATTTTAAGTTTGATCTTGGGAACTACTCAACTGTTTTGTGCAATTTGTTTTCTTTCACTACGATGTTTATGAAACGGTCCTTTTAGGGTTGTGGTTATGGTGCTTAACGCCACTTTCAACAATAAATGGTCCTCTTAAAATATGAGATCCCTCTTTTTAACTAAGAGTGTTAATAATATTGTTTTATTATATATTTATAGCTATTTTTATTACAATAATATATATATTTAATATTTTCCAGCATTTTAACACAAATTTGTAAAATATACACAAATACGCTTACCTGTCCCGGATGTTATTTCTAAATGACAAACCCTTATCTTATTTTTCTCGTGTAAAATTATATTACAATGGACATTTAGACTCTGCACTCAAATGTCGTTAAAGAAACATTTAATATTTTATTACTACCAATTAAATGTCAGTAGACGGAAAACGTCATCCAGAATCTAGATTTGAATAAAAATCGAACCATATGACAGCCAAGTATGTCATAAATCAGGTTTATCCTGCTATCATAACATTTGCTGTACAATAAAATTATGCAAATTATTTTTTCCTCTATTAGTCCTAGTATACTGATACTCGATTCGTGCAGAGTAAACATAACAGTATAGCGCGGTCGTGACAGATCATGAGATGACATCCTTAATTTGAAACGACTGGAACGAATGACCGTTTGTGCTGTTTTCAATAAAAGTTTACATTATTTTTGACTTTTTGACATTGCAAAATAATACAATAAATGTGCACTGTCGGTAAATGTAGAATGCATTTGCACTCGCTGCGAATCAGGCTAGTACAAATAAATTATATATTTTCTGACATTGTACACATATTGTATAGTTAACTACTTTTATACAACTGCGGTTTTTTTTGTAATTAAAAATGTTTATTCTTTCAGATTTGAACAGAAAAAGGCAGTATGGATGTGTATATTTTTTGTAGTCTATTAATTGATACATAATATTATACAGTTAAAGACCGGTTGTGAGGGAAGTAGCAAGTTTATTGTCCCCCGAAACACAGACTATTTCCCCAACGCGAAGCGAGGGAAATAGTTTGTGTTGAGGAGGACAATAAACTTGCTACTTCCCGAAATAACTGGTTTTTAACTGTTTTATTATACTTTAACAATTGAAGAACAACTATAAAAGGCTTTTTTCTCTGTGATATGATTATTTCTAAGTTATTAAACACATACTGACGAAGAACAGCAAAATAAGGCATATTACCTCAATATTGTGTTTATAGTTGTGTCACTTCAGATTTTTATCACTTAGCACTAATTAAAGTGTAATGAAATAAACAACAAATATATGTTTTACCAGTAATATTAAACAAATTCAACAGCCATAACAACTGAAACTTTCAATAATTTCAAGGATTTAGAAGAAAAAAAAAAGAAGGGACATATGAAAGTGCAAAATTGCGGATAGGGAAATAGTCTCAGGGAAATAGTTCACTTCCGGGGAAATAGTCTTTTAGGGGAAATTAGCAAATCTATGACTGTTAATTTATATAGTAAAAATACTGTAAAAGTATAATAAAAACAAATATACAACACCTCATTATGTGATAATGATGCTATCTTATTTTTAATTAATTTGGTTAATATGATTATAAGGATCTTAATCCACAAAATGATTTATAAACTAACAATACTTTTCATTCAGTATCATTTTCTTTACTCTCTAGATATAATATACATATAAAAAACATAAAATGCTGTATTGATGAAAATTGCAGTTTCATATTAAATATGTTCACCAACCAATTAAGTATTTAATAATTCTTTTAGAATTGTTATAAAGAGCTGCCTGCAAGTTTCTTGGTGACTTCCTTCACTTCCACTCCAGAATCAGACCACAGATTTATCACTGATCTTAAACTAGAAAACAAATTAAAACACAGTCTAAAAAACTCGTTATAATATGATAAAATTATTGTCAATTATTATCAAATAGGGTAATAAATAAAAACGTAGTCTTTTTGGAGCAATTAAACAGAATGGCCGAAACAAGATTACTAAAATGTGCTTTAATTGTGTGGTTTTATATTTTACATTATTTGTTTTGTGCTGTTAATGTTTTCCTGGTCGCTTCTTTATTTAAAAATCTCTTTTGACGTGGGTAATATCTGTGTTTGTCGTCCATGTACAAGTTACATGCACTCTTGACGTGGGTAATCTGTGTTTGTCGTCCATGTACAAGTTACATGCACTCTTGACGTGGGTAATCTGTGTTTGTCGTCCATGTACGAGTTACATGCACTCTTGACGTGGGTAATCTGTGTTTGTCATCCATGTACAAGTTACATGCACTTTTGAAGTGGGTAATCTGTGTTTGTCGTCCATGTACAAGTTA
>MJUT01013095.1:28020-40185 GCA_002080005.1 Gigantidas platifrons
GGCCCTTTTGGTTTATTGCTCCCAAACACTATTGGATTGCTATTTTGCTCTGGCCCTTTTGGTTTATTGCTCCCAAACACTATTGGATTGCTATTTTCCTCTGGCTCTTTTGGTTTATTGCTCCCAAACACTATTGGATTGCTATTTTCCTCTGGCCCTTTTGGTTTATTGCTCCCAAACACTATTGGATTGCTATTTTCCTCAGGCCCTTTTGGTTTATTGCTCCCAAATACTATTGGATTGCTATTTTCCTCTGGCCCTTTTGGTTTATTGCTCCCAAATACTATTGGATTCCTATTTTCTTCTGGCCCTTTTGGTTTATTGCTCCCAAACACTATTGGAATGCTATTTTCCTCTGGCCCTTTTGGTTTATTGCTCCCAAACACTATTGGATTGCTATTTTCATCTGGCTCTTTTGGTGTATTGCTCCCAAACACTATTGGATTGCTATTTTTCTTAGGCCCTTTTGGTGTATTGCTCCCAAACACTATTGGATTGCTATTTTCTTCTGGCCCTTTTGGTGTATTGCTCCCAAACACTATTGGATTGCTATTTTTCTCAGGCCCTTTTGGTGTATTGCTCCCAAACACTATTGGATTGCTATTTTCCGCTGGCCCTTTTGGTGTATTGCTCACAAACACTATTGGATTGCTATTTTCCTCTGGCCCTTTTGGTTTATTGCTCCCAAACACTATTGGATTGCTATTTTCCTCTGGCTCTTTCGGTTTATTGCTCCCAAACACTATTGGATTGCTATTTTTCTCTGGCCCTTTTGGTGTATTGATCCCAAACACTATTGGATTGCTATCTTTCGATTTGAGCGTACCTGATGAAGATTATTCCAGAAACGCGTCGTGTGCACAAAATTAGATATCTACGTTTTCTAGTGGTATTCCACACACTTTCATAGTCTGGTAATTCATACGCTATCTTCGTGCTATATTCTATTAACTGTCATTATATGACTGATGTTGACAGTTCATAAATCATGTCATTATTATAAATGTACCTGTATCACAGAAAACATGCAAACTCGTCACATAGTGTATTTTCGGAAAAAAAACTTGTGAAATCTTGTCCATGAAATACCTTTGGTCAAGTACAATTAACACACAAAATATTTCATTCAAATGTTATTGTTTGGCTGGATTATTAGCGTCAGTTGATTTATCCAGTATTTCAATATACAATGAAGCCAATTATATAATGAATTTTACAATATTTCAGCCTCTAATATATATTGCATAGTATAGCAGTGCCTATTTACATGAAAGTTTAATTAAGATTAAAGTCTTAATTAGTTTTGCATGATTAGATTTTATTTAGTACAATGTAGCTCTAGACAAACAGGTGGTGGTCAGTTAGATGTATTTGTTGTTTATCTCTCATTAGGGATGTCAGGCATTTGATGATAAATTTGTTCAGTCTGCAGTAGTAATTAAAAAGGTCGAAAGTTTAAGTCAAGAGAAATTAAAATAAATGTTATGTCTTAATGTGTATTGGTCAGTTCAAGGATTTTCATAAATCCTTGGTCAGTTGAGAAAGTTGGTTCAATGTGTAAACATCTACATTTTGTATTTGAATATGTAACATTCTACAAATTGTATTTGGAAATAAACAATGAATAGTTAATTGGAGTGAATTATTAAATACACCTCAAATGTTCCCTCTTATAATAGCATAAAATGTGTCTGTTACATATAGTTTACAGCATTACTCAACTTTCACTTTCACTGAAAATACATCAGAACTATGTATAATATACATTATGTATTTTAAAATACAAGGCATGAAATATTTACAAAATGTATAAGTTTTTTTTTTCATACTGAAATTAGCTTTGTTACAATTTTTTTTTTTTTTTTTTTTTTTTATATTGCATGGTTTTGTGAGACGGACACTTAAAACTAAGGTATTCACCCTTCAGGCATAGGTGACCGTAGCCGATTTTGGCTATCCTGTTTAGGCCCTCTGGTGTTCTTGCTCCCAAGGATTTTTAAATTATTTGGCTTTCCAATCTTTTTGATTTTGAGCGTACCAGATGAAGGTTATTCCAGAAACGCGTCGTGCGGACTGAAATTGATATCTAAGTTGTTGTTCCATGTAGCCACTTTTATGATAATTCTCATATGTCGTGAACTTTCAATCTGTTTTTGATTTTATTACACTTACTGTTTGTAGGGAAATGTATTGTGTATTACCCTTCAAAGCTTCCTGATAACTCTAAAAATAAAGTTAATGTGGTTTTCTCTCTGATATCATTATAAAATGTGTTAGTTTCGTTTTTTGTATGAAATACTGTGGAAATCTTTATTAATTAATCGTGGTTCTTTTACACTACGAAAATTAAAATCTAACGAAATACAATTTTCCCATTGATTGTTGCCTGTATTTTTTGAAACCATGAATTCAAGAACTCAGGGATCAATGCATTTTGTAGAAACTACGAAAATTGGTGTCAGCAAAAAATATTTTCACAGTATTATATTGGTGGAAAATAAGAAAGACATAGTCCAAAAATATCATTTTATTTAGTTATATTGCTTTTTGGATGAACGTAATATGGACTTTGAACCTTTGTGTTTGTCATAGTAAAAACGTGGATATCAAATTAAGTGCGCACAACGCGTTTCTGGAATAACATTCATCAGACAATCAAAACCAAAAACTCGGAAAGCCAAATAATTTAAAAGTGTTTGGGAGCAATAAAACCAAAGGGCCTGAACAAGATTGCCAAAAATCGGATAAGGTGACCTATGCATGGGGGAGGAGAATCTTATGTTTTGAAATAAAAAAATGCTAAATTGTGGTACTTAAAATATGTTATAACTGTACTTTTCTATAGAACAACGTGCTTAATGAACTTTAATGTACTCTTGCAGACTTATATGGAGTCAAAACAAATTATTATCACATTTACAGCCAAAGCACCAAAAATGATGACGTACAATACGAATAGGTAAATCACGAAGCACAACAGTCAGATTCCAGACATATAATGGATGGTTACACACTTTTTTTTCTATTTCATAAAAACATACATGTAGTCGTAATCACGTGGCTTTTATACGGTTAATTTTAAATTAATGTAAATAAATATTGTACAAATACAATTTTTATGAATTATGATTAAATAATAGACTCATTAATATCATTCTCGCGTTTTCCCTTTTTTTTTTATTTCGTTTATATTGATTCCCGATCACGGAAACAAGAAAGGCGAGAATCTTGATCTGTAATCCGTTTTTTTTTCTCTCAATGTGACGTCAAATCGCCCATAAAATTTTTATAACAAGCATCTAATTAATCCATTCTCTGCTGTACAACAAACCTTCATTCAATAACGGCATAAAATCCTATGATTCAATTGAAGAATTATACATTTGTAGTTTGTTTGCTGCAAAACAAAGAGGAACATCATTATAATTGCCCTAATGGGGCATGATGGGATATAGGTACTTCCGGTAGTATCACGAATAATGGCCATTAGGTATTGTGAGCGTTAAATTCACTTGCAGGTATCAATCGATACGTCAGGCGAACAGGTGATTAATTAAATCATAACATATTTCCTTTATTTGTTTTGGATCTAAATTATATGCATGTGTAAGACGATCATCGATTAATTGTCATAATTGTAGTCCGTGAGTATTGTGAGAAAAGAAAATTATGCCTATCAAGCTAGCTTAATCCCTCCATTTTTTGTTTATTGAATTGACCAAGCCAGAAGAGAGAGGTGTTAAGTGTACCGATTTTGCCTCTTTCAACGATTTTGATATTTGATTTTGGAATTGTTATTATTATTATTACAATGCATTTTTATAGCGCATTATATAACAATACAATTACTCTAAGCGCTTAACATGTTTAAAATATACACAAATTTGTACATAAATAAGAAAAATAAGTACATTTAAAAGCATTCCCAATTAAATCAAATACCGGTATAAAAACTTTAAGACTCAAAAAGCTTAACCAAATTGAATTAAAACAAAACAAAAAACAAAACAAAAAAAAACAAAAACAGCGTGGTATTTCCTGCTTTTCATTTTGCTATAAATTTTATAAATTTGTTTTAGAATAGTGTAATATATCTATTCGACTGAATTCCTGAAATAAAGCATTGATATAAACAGAAATGCATCATGTCAATATAAAATGAATATGAAAGATTACCTCACAATTAAGCATAATAAATATGTAATGTGGCCACATTTAAATGAGGCAAATGAGGAAATAGTCGGTGTCTTCTTATCAACGGGACTTTTATGGAATAGGTATTCCTATATATCCCACGTTCTAATTAAGTTCAGGGCCCGGGTGGCACAATGCGTTAGGTAGTTGGATTACCTAACAACTCATACAAGCCTATCATCAATTACAAAAAGGGTGTACTCGACTCGCAGCCGCAAGTGACAAAGTTTACCAATTGCTTGCCCACTGGTTCTCTCCGGGCACTCCGGCTTCTTCCACCACTAAAACTAGTCGCCATGATATAGCTGAAATATTGCTGAAAGTGGCATTAAAACACCAGAGATCAACAATTTAATTAAGCTCAGGTAAAAGATAATAAGGTGCTATTTATATTTTAAGTGAAGTAAAATAGAAGACAAATCGTTGTCCTACAATATTTTTAAAGGAATATTTAGTAATACAATGGGACAAAATACTGCACTGTCAGAACAGTTCCAAATTGCAATTGAAAACTCGTAGAGACATAGACAAAACCAAGACTCCTAACACACATATGCAAAATAATGCATACATGGCGGCTAACTTTACTAGCTTGGAACAGGCAGTTCAATAAAAGGAATATATCTATTTTTAGCTTTCTGTGTTGTTTTTATTTTGTTTGTCTCCGTCTTGTGTCTTGTGTACCCAATCTTCGATTTTCTCTGGATTTCCCATTCCTGATTGCCCCGTCGATTTTCTATTACGTTTATCTAATCAGCGACTTTTATTAGATTCGAATATAAATTTCCAATCTTGTACATTATTATGAAATTGAACAATTTTAAAATTATTTCAACTTTATTAAGATTTCTTCATCAGAATTTTTTTTTTTTTTTTTTTTTTTTTGAGATTACCACTAAAACAATAATCAGAAAAAAGCCCTAAATCCAAAAAGCTTAGAAAATACAATCGTCAAACTAAAGAAAAGGACAAAAGTACAAACAAAGATCTACAAAACATTACACAGAAAACTAAAGAACGTGTAACACGAACCCCACTAAAAACCGACGGAATTGTAGATAGTTTTTGGTCCATATGTGGCACTCGTGTTACTCTTATTAATAATTATAGTGTTATATCATTTTCTAAAGTTTTACTGTCATGACATCAAATGTATTACCACAGTTCAATATCAATGGATATCTGTTCAACTTTACTCAACGTATCTGGAAGAAAACATGGTCTGTTGAAAAGTGTTTACGGTACCGAAAAGATCGTTTATTTTGGAAGAATACATGAATTAATGGTTTGGTATATCTGAAAATACCTTACAGTTTAATTCGGATAAAAGCCCCAAGGATTTCACTTCTGTTTTGACCATAATACAGCTATGTAGAATGTAAGAAGAACTGTTATCACAATTTCCCCCATTAAAATATCAACAAAACAATTGCTGGAAAATCGTCACAAATATGAAAATGTTCACTGTAAGTAGTATTAAATCTTCGGCGTATGCAAAAACATTGGAAGATTAGAGGGTGAAGTTCAATATAATGCAAACGGCAACATTAGAAAAGTTGACAGCAAGATATAATAAAATATCAAATAGTTATTTGTTCGTTTTGATCAATTGTATATGCATCGGGTATACTTAGCTGACAGGATTTTATTTTATATTATCACAACAGCATTAAACACTTTTCTCTAGAGTTTATATTGCTACCGTTGAGTTGTAGATATGTTTGCACATGCGCAGCTCTACCCGTCCTCCTCCACTCCCCAACACACAAATGATGGCGATTGTTCAAAAATATAATGTTGATTGGTAAAACATACAATGGTAATCGTTACAAACAATAAAATGGTTATTAGTCAAGAATATTTCCAGAAACAAATAATTACAAGGACGAATGTTGTTATAGAACTGAATAATGATGGAAAAAACGGCACGTTATTAAACCTTTGTTGACCTATTCCTTATTGCTTGTTACTTTTGTGACATCTTTCCCTTAGACCTTAAAGAAAACATATTGAATGTTGTCTCCCACACAATGCCACGTAGCAACCATCGTCATTCAGTACATAACCCTGCCGCCATTTTGTTTCCATGTTGCGTTTTTGTTTGTTAATATGATTTGCTTTTAATGGGTGTGATCAGTGTTGTGTAAACGAAATTAAGAAAAGCAAGAAATTAAAAGTTTTCAGTCAAAGAAATTTGAAGACTATGCAATGTATATTTCTTATCTAATTAAGGGATTTCAATTGAATATGTTATTTGGTTGCCATTGAAACTACGCGTCACACCGTTTCCGGAAATAACAGAAGATGTTATTAACCATAGGAAATCTTAAATAAGAAATTAGATAATTATTACCCAACATTAATTTTAGAGTATGTTCCATTGAAAGTCACGGAGGCGAGCAGCGACGTATTGCTCTATAAAAGACATTAAATTTCCAGGAAATTGGTTTCTTAAAATACAACAATTCCGCCTTAAAGTGAATAATATTTAACCATAAAACGTAAAGCTTGGGTTAATTTACAATGTATCTAATTTCTGTATAACTGAGATTTTAAAATTTGACACTTATATGCATTTAATTAATAAATATTTGTATGAAAATAATCATAAACAAGAAATAACTACTCGAATTAGCTTTTACATCTGAGTGGTAAATGTGTGTTTTTGGCGGTTATGAACACGAACTATGGTATTAAAGGAATCCATTCGGAACGGACTTGATCTCCGAATCTAGTTAAATGTCAAAAAAGCAATTAGGAGAATTCACAAGAGCTGTAATACGACATTTGTCGTATAAAGATTGCAGGATAAGATTTGAAAGGTTTTCAAGGAATCACGCAAATCATGGTAATTCATCTCTATGATATATATTAGAGTTTATGTTAAAAGTTTAAAATACAATGTTATCCTAGACTATCGCGCTGTGATAAACGCCTCATTACGCCCAACTTTGTTTTTTACTGATTAGTTGATTACTGCAAGGGTAATGTCCTTTTGTGGTTTATTGGGGGGAAATTGAAACAGACTGTCTGTTCAGGGATCGCTAATTGAATATTACGAAGCTTAAAGACTTACTGTATCTTCAATTGACCATCTTCCGAAGGCTTTATCTTCAATTGACCAGCGTCCGAAGGCAGATATGGAACAAAACATGTTCTATAACATTGTATTGAAGGTCGTAAATTACATTTTAACGTTTTTGACATTTTTGATATCGATACGTGCTTTCTCTGCCCTTTTTGAACATGTTCTATAAAAATATATATCAACAGAAATAATTAGTTGTTCAAACATGACAAAAACAGTTGTTTCTCAAATCCTGTCAATTATTTTTAGTATTCTGTTAACATGTAGACATGTTGTCTGTTTTTGACTAATTTCTATTAAATCGGCTCTCTTACATGGATGGTATATAAATATAGATTCTCCTTCAGTTGCCCGTGGGTTACGATATTTCTCCACTCAAGAGAGTTAAATTAAAATTTTAATCACAAGCCGTCAGGCGAGTGGTGAAAATTTTTAATTTAACTCTCGAGAGTGGAGAAATATCGTAACCCACCTGGGCAACTGAAGGAGAATTTGTTTCTCCCATTATTTAACACAAACTTTATTTCAAAAGCCGTCAAACGAGTCAAATGAGTCAAATGCGGGGAAAGGCACGAGACATTTTAATCCTCTAGAGGATTACAGATTTTTCCACCACTGGTTCAGCGGGGTTAAAACGACGTCATAATGGGAGAATTTGTAATAATCACGCGAAAGGCTATTAATTGTTTGCCTTTATAGACATACTAGAAGCAAAACTCTATAATTCATGAGGATTTACAAGTTTGTGGGGAAATTTAAAGATTCCAGTTGTTCCAATTTTATGGTGGTGTCCAACACATATTATGCTGTATGGGGCTTTATTTTTCGTCTTGTGTCTTGTGTACGGTAGTGTCCAACACATATTATGTAGTATTTTTGTTTTGTTTTTCTTCGTCTTCGTCTATGTTGCCAGTTTCTCTGGATTGTCCTTTTTTTATTGCCCCTTCGATGTACTCCAACGTTTATTTGCCGTTTATATTTCTTTTATTTAGGGAACGACCATTTAACTTGAAAGGGGGGGTTATGGTTTTTTCCTACGAAAAATATTCTGATTTCCCAATGTTGCTGAAAAAAATATTCTGATTTCGGTGGAGGAAAAAAAATAATCTGATTCAGAGATTTTGTCATATAACCTAATGTTAGATTTTGAAGAAAAAAAATTCGCGCTTTGCGCGACAAAAAAAAAAATATTCTAACTCGTGTTGTCCGAAATTTATTTTTCGGAACGATAAAAAAAAAACCATAACCCCCCACCTGCAAGTTAAATGGTCGGTCCCTTATAGGGTAATAAAATGAAAGAAAAATTAGGCAATGCCACAATGTCTGGACCATTTAATGCATTAGAAGGACATTAATTTCATCAATATTTTGTTCTCATCGTGCACGATTACAGCAGCCGGAAACCAAAATTTCAATAGAAATCGCGTAATCGAAAAATAAACAAAAGTGTCAAAATTTATGCTGTATTGACATTTGTTTTGAAGGGGGGTTAATGTATTGCTTATGTTATTTAATATCTTATATACGTACACTGGTGTCCAACACGATTTTCATACCTCATGATGTTCGTGTCGTTTTACAGTAACAAGACGGGTGCCACTATTGGAACAGGATTTGCTTGCCATTTAGGAGCACCTGAGTTCACCCCAGGATTTTAGCTGGGTTCATGGTACTCAATCTTTAGATTTCTGCGTTGTGTTTTGTTAATCCTTGTTTTTCCTTTTGTCCTTTTATCTTTTGACCATTGTGTGTCTCTCCTTCGATTAACGGATTCTAATTACCCCTTTTGTATCTTCAAACACAAAATATAACTTTTTTTTCATAATGTCCTGATTCTTACCCGGTATGCTCCACTAGTTTCACCCGTCGTGTCCCTTTTGTTGAAATTATTTCGCCATTGTACTGTCTTTGATATCTTCAAAGTTTTCTTGTTTTTGTTTCTTGTTTTTGTTTCCATGACACTATACGTTTTTTGCTATAGAATTTACATTGAGTTAATTTAACGCTACTTATAGTCTGCCGAATGGTAGCGAGTGTCTGTCAAACTCAATAAAAACCAACACCACAACATATATCACATATACAAGTTTACAAGAATTTCTCTACATGAAGATGATGGCATTCTACAGAATAGCAAATAAACGGGAGAGACAAAATTGATACATGTATTATGAAAAGAAAGTTTAATCAGTGATGGTCATCAATTCCACCAATATTAACAAAATGATCAATTACCTCTCATCTCCTCATTGAACATTAAACGACCATGACATATGACGTTAGATATACAGATCCTGGCTTTGAACATGTACAAACATGAGGATTGTTGAAACAGTTAATGGTGTCACAACCATCCTCTCTTGAATTGTCAATATTTCTTATGCCGGGTATTATGTTTGTAAATACAACAGCATCAAAGTTTTCATATCTACCATTTGTCTTATTCCACGAGTACATCTTATCGTTTTTAGTGGGGTTCGTGTTACTCAATCTTTGGTTTTATGTGTATGTTTTGTAGATCGTTGTTTGTACTCTTTTGTACTTTTTCTTTTGGCCATGGTGTTGTCTGTCCTTCGATTTACGGATTCTGATTACCCCTTTGGTATCTTCAAACTCTTCTGACAGTGTCTTGAAAATGGTGTTTTGATAACTGATCTCTCTATAACCATGGCCATTAACACCCGTCATAAAAACAGCAGCATTCAGACCATATTTGAACTAAAATACCGAACTGCTACGAATAGAGCTTCCCATTGAACTAGCCCCTTCTCTTCTTTCTTTAGCAATAATTTTGGAGGCGCGACAATGTCTAGGATATTTGCTATGGAGCAACCCACGATGAAATGAAATAATATATGCATGTACTAAATAGCTAATGAAATGAAAAACATAACATGCTACTCTGTCGGAACAGTTCAATCGTCTACAGACAAATCGAAGAAATAGGCAAAATCGATATACCAAACACACATATACATGACCGCTCACTTTCCTGGCTTGGTACAGGCACTTTAATCAAAAGAGGTGGGATTAAGTATTTCATAGCTTCATGATGAAAAGCATAGTACCATTTCATTACCATATTACAACTAATATTAGAGGCGGATCCAGGATATCAAGCTAGGGGCGCACTTAAAATAATCGCGCCGAGCGGAGCGAGGGTGACATTTTTTTGGGGTATTTCGTGTGAAAAATCACGATTTTACGCAAACAAATTAAAAAATTTCCAATTTTAGGGGGGCGCGCGCCGGGTGCGCCCCCCCCCCTCGATCCGCCCCTGAATAAATTTGTTTGCTTGTTTGTTTGTTTGATGGCGTTTAACGCTACTTTCAATAATATTTAGTTATATCCTATCGGTCAGTTTTATTGGTGGAGGAAACCGGAGGACCCGGAGAAAACGACCGACCTTGTCGCAAGTCACTGGCAAACTTTATCACATGATGTTATACACCTCACTCTGATCGAGATTCGTGCTCACAACAGCAGTGGTGATATGCACCGATTGCATAGGTAGTTGTAAAGCCAACTACCATACTATCACGACCGTCGTGGCCCCTCTCAACTAATATTATAAGAGTTTCATTGCCACTGTTGATTTTCCTCGTTCTCACATGTGATATGCTATCAAATATTAATAAAGCACTTTATTCTGTCTTCGAATTCCCTCAGAACCCCGTAATGAGTGTACAATGTGAAGGTTGTTCCAGAAACGTGTTGTGTGTATATATCTACGTTTGTATTTGGCCACATGCAAACCAACAGGCTAATAGACAATAATCAACATGGCTACAGTTACATCTACCTATGTCTGGTAGAGATGAACATAATTGTGTTTTATAAATAATTACACAGGCTAATAGACAATAATCAACATGGCTACAGTTACATCTACCTATGTCTGGTAGAGATGAACATAATTGTGTTTTATAAATAATTACAGTATTAAGGGACGGTAAGCCTCAATTATAAATATTTTATAATAAAACTTAGGTTCTCTTCCCTCAGGTATATGTGACCTTGGCCGATTTTGACTATCCTGTTTAGGTCCTTTGGTTTTATTGGTTAAAAAAGAATATTTGGCTTTCTAATCTTTCGAGTTTGAGCGTACCTGATGAAGCTTGTTCCAGAAACTTGATATCTAATCTACGATTTTATTGTAAATCATTTCAATACCGAAACACTGACTGCTATATGACATCACCAGGGGACTAATAGTATATCAGCAGATGCATCGATCCAGTGGTAATAATAGCAAAACTGTCCTGGTTCATCCCAATCTCTTACAAACGCTGTTATTTGAAAATTAGTAGTGTATTTATTTATAGACGAGAAAGACAATGCATATCAGTAGTAAGGTTTGGAACTTTTCATAGACAGTGAAAACCCAAGACACTGTATACCAACGTTCGAAACTTTTTGTATAGAGGAACAATCAAGATCATGATTTTAAAGCTTTGCATGTTCAATTGTTATTTAACCAAAGATTCACTTTGGCATTAGAAACACAACTATAATAGATCGAAAAATACGGCCACACTGTGAAATTGCGAAAACAAGATAAAGGCAAAATGAAAAGGCAGGCCGCCAATTTCAAAGTTTTGGCAAGGCCATGCTTCATCGGCAACGGCGTAAGCTACTATCACCCATGTAACTAATATAGAGAAATCAACAGAAACATGAACCCCAATACGCTCGCACATATTTTATATCATAAAGGCTCTGTTTATTTTCAAAGAGTCAAACGTAAGTTCCTAATTGGTACCAATTCCAGAACCGGCCTCTTTAGTAAACAAAGAATCCCTCCCCCTCATCTACATACGGGTAAATACTAATCCCTGTGGTAATACAGGAAGAAAAAACACCAAAATATGAGCTAACGTACA
>MJUT01013095.1:40198-58212 GCA_002080005.1 Gigantidas platifrons
GGGGGGGGGGGGGGGGGGGTCCTAAATGTAAGTTCTATCTATATCTTGTAGTTTTACATCTCTCCTAGCTGTGACAAAAATTATTGCTCATCTCAACTGGCGCAAAGAAATCTCTTTTGAGTGAATAAATATTGCTAAAATATTTTTATCTTGATAAGCTTCTCCATATGGAGCCTCAGTTCCATTCTTATTTATCAAACTCGATACCTAATAAAGTTGAAGCTTTCACTTGTACGACGGTTTTATCTTCGGCTAGGGGGTCCCTCGCATGTTACGAGTCTAGGAGTTCTTTGCCAGTCGATGCATTGGCGTCGCCACCTATAAGGAAATCGTCCAAATAATGAAGAATATTTTCATTCCAGCTTTTGATTTCTGTAAACCAGTGAAGAGCTGAGAAAATTTCTTGGAAAGGAATCAACTGATTAACGCTCCAATAGGAAGATACTTGTCAAAATAATACTTGTTATTAAAAAAATAAAACCTTCATGTAATTGAAATTTGAAGGGGACATACTTAATAAACGGAAGGCGCTTTTCACATCGTCATTTGCCAACCATCCTGCATTTCCGGTGTGATTAACTTACATCAAGGCGTCGTCAATACTTGAATATCTCACTGAACAACATTTATTCTGAAATCTGCAAGTTGAGACAAATTATAAATCAAACGAAAATTACCGTTATTCTTAATTTCTTAGTTGTCAAAAATATAAACGAAATTCGCTGAGTTGGCAAAGGAGTGACTGACAGGGCTCGAAATTGAACCAGTTGTAATTTCTTTATTGATTTTTCAGTAAATGACTTCATTGTGATCAGACACACTTTTTGAGTTCTTTTTTTTTTTGGTCAAAACTGGTAATCGTGTGCCTGTATATTTGAACTTAAATCCAATTCTTAAGACCTTCTATAATTCTTCACTACTTCCTGTAGCGGATACAATAACAGTGATATCTCTACCTCATTTACACAAATAGGAGATTACCCCAATGAATATAACTGATTTTTTACCTGCTGTTACAGTTTGTAAGGAGGTGCTCTCCAAAGCACATTGGACATTTGTGTGTGAATTTACAGCTACTTCCGAACTGGCACCTCCCTTTGTTGAAATCTCATCAGTCACGTGCACGAAACCCTCTGGCAATTAACTCCTTTCCATGTCTGAGGATTGGACTACCACCGTTTAACGCCAATTGGTTAACGACTAGGTTCATACCCCTCTGTGGTGTAGAAACGTACAAGAGCCACAGCTCCATATCCACATCTCCCTAAATGGAATGTGGGAAACGCGACTGACGGGGACCATATTGTTTATCATATACCGCCATCATATCCCAGACACCCGCGGAGAAGCTGACATAGCATTCTACATATATTTTAATACGTCTTGTCCTTTACTCTGCCACAAGTAATACACCCATAAAAATCATAAAAGCTGAAGTCCATACGTGAATGTTTGTGATGTCAAGGTTTTGTTTATGTTGTAGAAAAGTTAACTGATCCCCCTTTTTACTATCAGATCTCCATTAAGATGAGAAACTGAGAGGGAATCCTTAGTAGATGTCAGCTAAAAACTCATATAGATCTACATATTCCCCGGCCCAAAATGTTCTCTTTAATTTTAACGGGAATATGTCCACTGACGGGATCAAGTTTACTTGGCCCAAGTTGGGGTACATATTGGTGTTTGGTTTACTTCAAGAACAATACCCAAACCCATCGCTCCTGAGACACCCCTATGCCTAACATATTTACCTCCTGATAAAACATACCCGTGTTCTGCAGAGTTGCACCTGGAGACAATGCGGTACCAGAACAGAAGTAACAATAGGAGGTCCGCTGACAATATCATGCTAGGGATTACCACTGAACGGTGATTGGTGGTCTATCTTCGTTGATTTCTCTGATCTTCGGGTAACTTGTCAATATTTTCTATCTGATAGCGTTATTCAGTTGCATGGCAAATTGTTTACTCATGTTAAATAAATGTTATTTAACCTGACCGTATGGACCCGTTCTAAGTCTTAATTATCAAAAAATACAAATACAAGTTAATTACTTTTTTATATTCAATAATGTTCACATATATATGCCTAAATTCAATAAACATTTTTAATACATTTATTCTTCCTTATTTTCAAAGATGGTATCCATGCCATTCGTTGGGTATCAGGACATCTCGAGACCTGGACATCTAGGTACTGAACATATGCGACATTTCGGTACTCGGTACTGGACATTTCGGTACTGAATAATAATAATAATTTGATTGAATTTAAAATCTTTTTTTTATATTTTTTTTACATTTAGACGTTACAAATTTGTATGTGTTTTTTTAATCCTCTTTAATTAAATTGACATCAAAGAGGCAATTCATTAATATTTGCAAATAACTTTTGTTTTGATAACTAAGTCACTAAAGTCCCTTTATCAATAAATCATAGATAAACTTAAAATAAAAATCTATACAAAAACAACGATCTCCGTGATCGATCTACACTGTCCTCAGAACTATCAAAAACACATGGGATCCATCCACTTTTGGGTCATATATTAAAGAACTACTAGTACCAAAATATTGATAATTAATAAGTACCAAACAATTGTGGTCAGTACCGAATTGTCTCATCCAAGTCCCGAAATGTCCAAGTACCGAGTTGTCCAGGTACCGAGATGTCTAGGATTCATTCGTTGTACTTGGTAAAAATCTAATAAAAAAAAATATATATATAAATATATATAACTATTTTGTTTTGTTTCTGATGATGACGATTATTGTATGTGATACTTCTATTCCTACTCAAATTAAAATACCACAATCTTTTTTCTTCTTCTACTTCTAGTATACAGCAATCCTGTTAACTCGAATAATACTGCGCCCTCTATCGGCACTATCGCTGGACGACCAGCGGGAGCGTAATATAACGACTGGATTATTCCGGTTACAATCCTGTAAGATAATATTCTGTAAAAGGTGTAATACCACTAAAGAATTCTCCATAGCCTTCTATGTTAAATTAAAAAAAATTGAGCTTTCATACAGGATTCATCTTAAGTTTAATCTAAGTGACACTCATATCTCATGGAAGGGATACCTAATTGGAAGCTTAACTCCGAAAATCAACATACATTTAATGGCATATAAGAAAAAACAGACAGTCCGAAGATGTCTACCGTCAAAAATCCTACTTTCACTTTCGATTTAACACAAATTTAGGTGGTTTCCTTCCAATGCCATCATTTTTTTATTTTAAACCACAAAGACATCAAATATGGGGTTAAAATTATCCTAAAATCTGTAGGTTTCTGCTGACATTCAGTATTTTGCAGTATCTAATAGGGTTTATTTTTTATCCAACAATGTAGGAATCCAGTTTGTGCTTACGTACTACTTTCCCATACTTCTTTTCGACTGGTACCCATGTTTAGTGGTATTACACCTAAACCAATTTCCGTATATTCGTCGTCGTCTTATGTTCCGGTCCGACAATTATAATTTCAAACAAACTTCCGGTCAAATTTTCAGAAAGTTGTTAATCATCACATCAGCTGCATTTCAGTCTACATCAGCGAAAGAAAAGCAGATTATGCGATTGTAATTCGGCTAATCATCAAACATGTCGTCGAAGATCAGTCTGTGCCTTTTGATATTGGCCATTGTTGTTTCTACACAATCGTTAGATGGTAGTGTACCTCATCCTGCATCAGTACCCAGGGGACATGGTAAGATGATTTATGACCATCGCGATCACTGACCTTTCAGAAACCTAAGATGATGTATTTTAAGTTGATGACGTTCGGGGAGAATGGTTGTTTCTCAATAAATGAATAAACCATCGAATATATTTAGCATCTTGACTTTGAGATCTTTTCAAAATTAATATTCAGACTGGTACTACATAAATGTAGTTTTTACTTATTTCAATTGATGATTAGTACTGGCCAAACTGTCATCATGAAATAGAAATCTTTATCAACTTCCAAAGTATTTGTCCAAAATATTTCATCTTATTTCAGAGCTCCAGATAAGCTGCGTATTTGCGTTTTTTACGCTATAAAAACGAGTAAAAACGCATGTATTATCAGATCAGAGTGTACACATTACGCATACATATTGCTGTGTAAGCAAACTTTCCAAATTCGGAGCGTACTTGTATGCTTAATGATAATAAAAAATACATTTTTGTCTTTGAGAGATTCCCCGTAATGACTTCCCTTTATACTTTTTGAAGGAGAGAGCATATACATCTGAGGGGTACCAAATGTTTGCCTATCTAAGCATCGATGTCAAAAGAGATCTGATTGGATGTTTACGATAAATCATCCAATTGCGGTCAAAATTACAAATCAATGCGGTGTTCCTTATAAAGAGTGGTTTACGTAATAAGTAAGAACTAAGACGAAAGTAAATTTGGGAACATGTTGTTCTTGAAAATGAGCAAGAACATGAATTTACCGCGCTACTAAGCGCAAGAGCACTCCGAAAAATTCTATACTTAAGTTCCTGACAGTTTCATCAGTGTCTAGTGACAGTATAGTTAAAAGGAATCATTGATGACATTATCAAAACAGCTGTGAATATTGTCGAAGTTGATGAGCAAAAAGCAAAATATTTACAACATTTTATTAATAAACATGACACTATCGTGTCAAATTAAACAGAGATATGCATTTCACTTGCATCCTGCGTTTATTGAATAACACTTGTGTCAAACAAAAGTGTACATGTAAGCAATCTTTTCTGAAGTAGAGAGTACAACAAAGCAAAGAAAATATACAAATACCCATCATTTTCAAAAGTAGGGGGTAATTACCCTTTGGACTTCAAAATTATCTGGAGCTCTGTTATTTGGCAGTTCTTCATAACAAAGACTACACATATATCTTTTTTATTAACTTTGTTTGTTTACATTTTCCTACAATACACATGTTTTTGTTTTGATCACACATTATAAATAGTTACAGCTATGGATGGTCGTATTTAGTTGAAACTGACACCATGTAACCACAAAAATCTGCCTAACAACACCAAGGACAAAGAGCTATGGAGGTGGATCGTAGCCCTTGGCTAGCGAAGATGACAATAATAAGTATTGTCTAATCATAATCAGTCACTTGATATTGAAACAATGAAATGGAAATGACAAAAAATTATCAGTAGCAATATTCCAGCAGCAGTTTATATTTCGCAGCTTGTGTGTTATTCTAGAGCTTATTCCCAGTGATTTTCTACAGAGCTTAGCCGCTGTCACAAAGACAACTCAAACTAGGCTACATGTACATGTTGCTTTTAGGTTGAAGTCATCACTACAAAAATTATACTGTAGTCTTCCCGCTAGCCCACTTCCCCGAAGCCCGGGACAAGTATTAACACTGGATTCTGACAATTTAAAATTATGAAAGAATTTATTTGAATAAATATAATTTGTTTTCTAAATTTGGCTTTTGGGCAAGTAGGTGAAAAAAATTAAGGCAAAGACTGTTACTATCATCAATACAAACTGGTTGACCAACGAAGTATCCATTTCTGAAGTGGTATAGATGGATGTTTTACAAAGATTTTTTCTTTCCTCAATCACCAACAAGAATTTTACCGAATTTGACTGAGGAACACGGCAGGTGTCAAGTTAGAAACAAGAACTACATTCCCATTGTGAGCACCTGTGTGTACCCCATTTTTTGTTGGTGTTGCTCATATTTTCTAGTTGTTTTTTGTTTTGTTTTTTTATTTGTCTTGTGTCCCTGGATTGTTCATTCTGGATTGCCTCCAATGTTGACTGTGTCTCTGGATTGTTCATTCTGTGTCTTGTGTCCAATGTTGACTGTGTCCCTGGATTGTACATTCTGGATTGCCTCCAATGTTGACTGTGTCTCTGGATTGCCTCTAATGTTGACTGTGTCTCTGGATTGTTCATTCTGTGTCTTGTGTCCCTGGATTGTACATTCTGGATTGCCTCCAATGTTGACTGTGTCTCTGGATTGTTCATTCTGGATTGCCTCTTCAGTTCTATTTAACGTTTATAGTAAATGTATATTATGAAAAGGGCCTTGATATCCAAATAATGAAATGAAAATTGGAAAAAAGGAGTAATTGTATACAAAAAGTTGTGCAATGCATTTTTAGTGGCTTTGTAAATTACAAAAAAGGGTGCACTCGAATCGCAGCCGCAAGTAATAAGTTTACCAGTTGCTTGCTCATGGTAGGTGGTTCTCTCCAGGTACTTCGGCTTCCTCCACCACTAAAACTGGTCACCATGATATAGCTGAAATATTGTTTAAAGTGGCATTAAAACACCAAAAATCAATCAAAATATTTTTTTAGTGAAGATTGTACAATGAGCGGAGGTGGAGAATGGACAAATAAAGATGATTGGACTGTCTCCATTGACACTAATACTGTAAAAGTGCTAATTTTTGCGGTGTACTAATTTTTGCTTATTTCAAGAAGGACGTCAGACAGCGAAAAATAGTACCCTAAAAAAATTGTAGCAAAAGATTACTTATGTCAGTCCTTGATAGTAGTAACTTCAACCCAATGTGTTAACTTTTCATATTCTTTACATGATCAATGTGGAGTATTTCTATCAAGTGTGTTTTGTGAACTTTTTATTTTGTACAAAGCGTATACTATATATTTAATTATTGGTATTATATAAAGTTGAAGTATTTTCCGGTATTTCGTTTTCGTTGTGTATCCGATTGTCTCCGTGTAATCATACAATTTAATTCTATTTATAGTTTTCAGGCCAACTGATCATGTCAAACTGTTTTATGATCATGACCTCCTATTATAATTAAGACATGCACAAATGTACGTTTCAAGATTAGAACAAAATTTAATTACAAAATTACTGCCATAATTACAGGTACACTGAGTGTCAATAATATAATAAATGTTAAAATTACAGTGTGCGTCAAAGCGTGAAACCATACTGTAAATGCATGTGAAACATGATGTTTTTTCCCACCCCTTAATTAAAGTTTCTTTTGTTTTCCCAATTTCATTCCTTTACTAAATTCATCAGAATACCAGTTTATAAAGGAAGTTTTAGTATTTGAAAGTTTTACTAGTAATTTTATCCAAGTGAACATAAGTTAAATTACTGTTAAGATAAAACAGAGTGAGCAGATTTCACATGACAAATGTAATACGTAATACGATTTTATCTTCTCAGTATTATAAACTGGTTGATCGAAAAGTACATTTTTTTTGCTTTGCGCATTAAGAAATACGCGAAAAAAGGTACCCGCGAATTTGTCCAGTTGGGAGAAACCGTGAAAATTGGATGCAGCCAAAATTAATACTTTTACAGTATCTGTGACAATAAATACAATATGTATATAAGAAATATTTATTATTGAAATTTCCAATCCTAAATAAGATAATTGTTACATAAACTAATGTTCACACCCCTCAGGCATAAAAATAACCATAGCCAATTGTAGAATGTTCACACCCCTCAGGCATATAAATAACCATAGCCAATTGTAGAATGTTCACACCCCTCAGACATATAAATAACCATAGCCAATTATAGAATGTTCACACCCCTCAGGCATATAAATAACCATAGCCAATTATAGAATGTTCACACCCCTCAGGCATATAAATAACCATATCCAATTATAGAATGTTCACACCCCTCAGGCATATAAATAACCATAGCCAATTATAGAATGTTCACACCCCTCAGACATATAAATAACCATAGCCAATTGTAGAATGTTCACACCCCTCAGACATATAAATAACCATAGCAAATAGTAGAATGTTCACACCCCTCAGACATATAAATAACCATAGCCAATTATAGAATGTTCACACCCCTCATACATATAAATAACCATAGCCAATTATAGAATGTTCACACCCCTCAGACATATAAATAACCATAGCCAATTGTAGAATGTTCACACCCCTCAGACATATAAATAACCATAGCCAATTGTAGAATGTTCACACCCCTCAGACATAAATAACCATAGCCAATTATAGAATGTTCACACCCCTCAGGCATATAAATAACCATAGCCAATTGTAGAATGTTCACACCCCTCAGACATATAAATAACCATAGCCAATTATAGAATGTTCACACCCCTCAGGCATATAAATAACCATAGCCAATTGTAGAATGTCCACACCCCTCAGGCATATAAATAACCATATCCAATTATAGAATGTTCACACCCCTCAGACATATAAATAACCATAGCCAATTTTAGAATGTTCACACCCCTCAGACATATAAATAACCATAGCCAATTGTAGATGTCCTCTTTAGGTCTGTTAGTTTTCTTGCTCCCAAAGAAATTATTTGGTTCTCCAAGCTGTTCACTTTGAGCGTACACAAAGAAATTATTTGGTTCTCCAAGCTGTTGACTTTGAGCATACACAAAGAAATTATTTGGTTCTCCAAGCTGTTCACTTTGAGCGTACACAATGAAATTGATTCCTAAAAATAGATATCTACATTTTTACTATTTGACTTGTACATTTCAGTGCCTCTTGGATTGGTTAAGCTACACCCACCAGGAAATGTCACAGTGGGGTATATTGGAACTTACAATATCTATATATACTGGTACGAGCCAGAAAACTATCACTTGAGCATTCCTGTTGCTATGAATATATCAGATAATATACAGGAAATAAGACCAGCGGAACATTTGACAGTTGTAAATAAAACAGCTACAGGAGTTAAGACCATATGGCCAAATATGACATACCATGTAGTAACCAGTAAACCAGAGCAAGAAACCAGTACGACAAGGGAGACAAATGTGACATCAGCCACTGATTTGATAGAACATGAATGGGTTCCTTTTCATAAAGCACATTTATTGTCGTACACTGTAACCTGGAAAGAAAATGGAACTGGTAAGATAAGAATTAAAATTGTTACTTTGTTTCAGTAAATTTTATGGAAATGGTCATTTTGCATTGTAGCATGTGTAGTGCTGGTTTGAAAATAGGATGTACACATGTAGTTTCTTGCAGAGATCCTTGTAATTTGTATTGATGAGTGAGTCCTGCACTCACAATTTTCTGTTGGAACTCACCAAAGTTTTCAAAATTTTAATTTATACAAAGGTGGGACTCTGCACAATTTTCAGAAAAGTCTTCTGGACTGGTCAAAATAAATTGCTACAAGCATCCCTGCACCTTGGTAGTTTAGGATTGATCAAATATATAAATTGCCATTACGCTTTAGTAAAGAGATAACTGAATGCCTGTCTGTTGTTTAGACAATACCGTAGTCCATCTTGCATGTGTAACAGGTATATTTTTATAACTAATGTTATAGAGACCAGATTCATACCCAACCTTTGTTAACAACATTTGGGTGTGATGTAGAGTTATGGTGTTTAATTCCACTTTAATCAATATTTCAGTTATATCGTGGTGGTTAGTTGCAAGTCACTGTCATTTTACTTTATCACATATATATCACATGTATCGATTACACCTCTCCATGAACGGGATTCGAACTCACAACTTTAATGGGGATAGACACTGATTGCAAATATAGGTGAATGGAAATTTGAACATACATGTAGGATACACATTATAGTGTTTGCTTGAAATATATATTTATTCATACATGTAGCCATCATGGGGAGATTATCCTTATTACAGTGGAACCTGTGCAATCTGACATCCTGTGACATCCGACAAAAATTTATGGTCCCAAAGAAGTTATGTTAACATAAATAAAACTTGAGTATTCCAACATCCTGTACAATCCGACACATTTCCCGAGTCCCTTGGTGTGTCGGATTAGACAGGTTCCACTGTACAATGTATTTCACTGGTTTTTGAAATGTTGGAATTCGAGAATTAAATGGATGAGGGATGTAAATAAAAACTTGTTATGCCACAAATTAATTTTTATTTATTTAAGTTTTACAAATCTCTCTTAGATACTAATTAAATGGCAAATTTAAATAGAGATTTATTTTGATTTTTGTATTACAGTGTATTATGTCCCTTGCCAAGTTTTTTAAAGGGAGATAACTACAGTTAAACTAATATTTTTCAGTGCAAAATATATTGATCATATAATAAGCAATGTTATTGACCGGTCAAGTATTTTTAACTCGTATGATTTAGTATGGTTGATACTGTTCCAGAATATTTACAAGTGTTTTTATCTTTTAAAGTCCTTGAACTTTCAATATACATGGAATATTTGAATTAGGATTATACATTACAGTGCTATCATGATCAACGTGTACCTGTTGAAAATCACTGGCACATGATTTTTTTTTTTCACTGTGTACTTCTCTGACTATGGGTCAAGTTTGTTTGACTTCTATAAATGTAAAAAAAAAAAATTCTTAAGAACCCAGTTTTGAAATCAACATTTTGTTCTAGATGTATATTACATATATATGATATATACAAACTCAAACAATTAATTTCAAAATTTTTGGTCCATTTTTTGTTGATTTGAAAACTGGATTTTTAAGATTTTTTTTCTGAACTTTTATAGAAGTCAAGCAGACTAACACACCAGCAAATTATATTCTATATATTGTATAGATAATCACTCAGATGGTCATCAATGTAAAAAAATGTAGATGTAGTGTCTGAAAAACATCAGAATTTTTTTATGCCCCCGCGACTATTGGTCGGGTGGGCATATTGTTTTACCCCTGTCCGTCCGTCCGTTCGTCACACTATAGTATGCATAGTTTGTCCCGCTAACTCCTCATACAGTTTTGGGGCTACAGCTTTAATATTTTGTAGGATGTTTATACACATAATGGAGGTATGCATGTGCATAGGATTTTGATTTTCATCAAATATTCTCAAAATGACAGGTACTTGGACTTAGTCATTTTTTTCGTACTAGCTGCATAAAGGGAACATGGTTTGTCCTGCTAACTCATCCTACAGTTTTGGAGCTACAGCTTTAATATTTTGTAGGATGTTTATACACATAATGGAGGTGTGCATGTGCACAGGATTTTGATTTTCATCAAATATTCTCAAAATGACAGGTAGTTGGACTTTTCATTTATGCCCCCATATAGGATATATGGTTTGTCTGGCTAACTCCTCCTACAGTTTTTGAGCTAGTCCTTTTATATTTTGTAGACAGTTAGTACTTACACTGAAGGTGTGCATATTTTATGGATTTTGACTTTCAACAATATTTTACAAAATTATGGATGCATGAACTTGAACAGATTTTGCTAAATCCATATAGAATATATGGTTTGTCTGGCTAACTCCTACAGTTTTTGAGCTAGACCTTTTATATTTTGTAGACAGTTAGTACCTACACTGAAGGTGTGCATATTTTATGGATTTTGACTTTCAACAATGTTTTACAAAATTGTGGATGCATGAACTTGGACAAATTTTGCTAAATCCATATAGGATATATGGTTTGTCTGGCTAACTCCTCCTACAGTTTTTGAGCTAGACCTTTTATATTTTGTAGACAGTTAGTACCAACACTGAAGGTGTGCATATTATATGGATTTTGATTTTCAACAATTTTTTTACAAAATTATGCTTATATGAACTTAGCCACTGAAACCTGTTAACTTGTAAACAATGCTCCTTATACTTGCGGGTCCCTCCGGGCACTCCGGCTTCCTCTGCCACTAAAACTGACCGCCACGATATGGCTGCAAGAAATACTGCTGAAAATGGCATTAAACCCCATTCAATCAATCAATCAATCGAACATCACATTGTTAGGTACAGATTCATTTATTTCAGTCATTTCTGCTTGATGCTGAATAAGCAAAACATTGGTTTACCCTTTTGCAATTATAACCGCGGGGGCATTGTATGTGTCTTATAGACACAAACCCCTTTTAAAGTCTATACATAAGTTTTCTACATCATACCCGATGAATAATATACCATTCCTTCAAATTAAGTTATATTGAAAATCCATTTTGGCTCTTCAAGACGTTTTCTTTGCATTATACCCCTACACATTCCTCAGAACCAAGCCAAAAGTTAAGGTAGTAAATTGGAATTGGGGTGAGGGGGGGGGGGATCAGGTTGAGACGGGGGACAGGGGCATTCAGTTTTCTAGTTTAAGGGTGTAGGCCTGGGATATGGGAGATAACTCTATTTTCAGTGTCTTCTCAGATATATGATCATCTGTGCGTTTGAAAATTCCCCCTCAATTTCAAGCTTCTTGGTGACAAAGATTGTTTTCATTGGATATGGCCAGTTAAAAAAATGACTCCTTTTCCTTTTACCTTACCATAGCTGTGCTCCTTGTATTTTTATATCTTATTGCTGCTTATGCCAGTGTCAGGCAGTGTGTTATTATATGCCGGTGCCCACAAAATATCATTGAAATATCTCTTTTCAGAAAAAATGTTCATTGAAATATGTGGTAAAAAATGCCAGAAATGTAACACAATTTGTGTGGCAACCTTTTTCTATTGAATTTCAAGGTTTGTCAACAACAAAAAAATTAAACATATACACTAGAATCTTAAATATTATGAAACTATAGAGCAATTTCATTTTATGGTAGTAAAAAGATAGAAAGCTATGTTTGGTAAAAAATTGTAATATCTGATCCTCTCATACTACTGCCCCCTCTGCTAAGACAACTAAAGAATAACCAGAATCAAACGAATACAACTGGAGCACAGAATTTGAAGGAATTAAGCAATACTGATGGGTGGCTGTCTGTGTTTTTTGGGTTTTTTTTGTTGTTGTAATGAATTAATCAAGTAGAGTCACCCTCAAACCACCCCTCCCCAGCCGACCCGAAAATAAAAAAGACAAATGCAGTCATTTGGTAATTTGCACATCCACTGTGTCAATTATAAGAATTCATAAGCTTTTTGTTATTGGCAACTAGTTATTTTTTATCTCACAAACAAAGAAACTAGCAAAGGATGGGTGGGTGATAACTTTCCTTGACAATTTCATTTTTTTCTGGGTGCCATCCATTAAAAACATAAATTTAAATATTTTAAAGATCTGACGGTAAAAATTTGTAAAATTTGATGCAATGATGTCTATATGTCTATTCTTCAGTGTGACATTTTTTGGTGGAAATTAATTGACAGGAATTTTTTTAATCTGATTTTTAATACCAAAATAGTCCCAGTTTCCAAAGTTTTGCACGTGATTATCTCCAAACATCATATTCAGATATGCTAGATATATCATATTTATTCAACAACACTCTCAAGTGTATTAAAGCCAAAATATTCCCTTTCAATCAGAAATAAATGTGCATATCTATTAGAATCTTCCAAAACTAGTATTACCATCTGGCGGCAAGAATACCCCCAGAATTGCTATATTTAGGATGAGCAATGGAGAAAACGGCACGTTGAAATTTTTTGAAACTTTGGCAGATAATGTATTTAGACATAACTATTCCATGATGCAAATTTTTTTTAAATTGAATGATGGGAAAATTTTAGGGTAACCCAGGTCTACACCCTTAAAGTGGTATGAACACAGTGACTCACTGATGTCAGACCAGTGGGGATTTTTTTTTTTACAAAAAACACCTTGTCTGTACTGTACTGTAAGTGCTTTACTCCTCTGTCAACAATATTTCAGTTATAAAGTGAAGATCATTTTTATTGGCAAATTGAACATTTTCCCTTTGATGTGTGCCGCTGATAAAGTCTGGATAACTGAACTGACCTTGGTCCACAAAACATTAGGTCAGTTCATAACGTGCATTCGCAGGTTTGTCGGTCAAACACGACATCACCCATAAAAACAATAACATCAGTTTTAAAGCCATGAAGGTATCGACAGACATTATCACTAGCATCACAGCTTTTACTATTGGACTCACCTAGATACTAGAGATAATGTCTGTCTCCAAAGCTGCCACATCACAGCTTGTCCTATTGGACTCACCTAGATACTAGAGATAATGTCTGTCTCCAAAGCTGCCACATCACAGCTTGTCCTATTGGACTCACCTAGATACTAGAGATAATGTCTGTCTCCAAAGCTGCCGTTATTCTACATTTATTGGTTGTGGAAACTACATAAATTTACATGGAGCAGTGAGGAGTTAATAAAGTCTTCTTGTTTGATGCCAAGAGAGCTATTTTTCATCTATATTACAATTTACTTTCTGATGTGCGATGAAGTTTATCAATGACTTGCGAGAGGTCGTTGGTTTTCTCCTAGTGCTCCGGTGTCCTCCACCAATAAAACTTACCGCCATGATATAGCTGAACTATTGTTGAAATTGGTGGTAAACTCCATAACTCTAACCCTAAGGTGAAGGCCAGTAGAACTCTAAATACAGAAGAAAGTAGGTTGTAGATATGTCGTACAGAAAAATTGATATACATTTTTTTGTATATTCATTTCACAAAGTAGAGTAATTGTCTGATTTTTGTGTTTATCACAGTATGTCTGTATGTCTGCTCTATATTAATATATTGCTGTCTGGAAAATGTGTTAATTTCTTCTTCTCAGAAATTAAACCATATAGTCATTCTACAAGCCGAGCCGATAAATTATTTCATAGTGTGTATTTGTAACAAAAATTAATATTAAATTGAAACTTTTTTTTATATATTAAAAGTGGTTGCCATTTGAAACTGTCCTTGGTGTTTGAAATTTCAGTGTAATACTGCAAAACATTTTGTTTTGACAAATTAAATGTCTTTTGTCTGTGTAAACCTAAGTGGCTTATTGGATTTTTATGAAACTTTACACACTTGTAGTACACTACCTGGAGATGTGCATGAAGGAATATGGTTGCTGTCCAAAATTTCAAAGGGGAGATAATTCAACTTATACTGTCCGCCCATCCATGTACCTTGTAAGCGCAACTCCTCCTAAACGGCTTATTGGGTTTTTATGAAACTTTACACACTTGTAGTACACTACCTGCGGATGTGCATGAAGGAATATGGTTGCTGTCCAAAATTTAAAAGGGGAGATAATTCAACTTATATTTTCACGAAAGGGTGGGGGGGGGCATGTACCTTGTAAGTGCAACTCCTCCTAAACGGCTTATTGGATTTTTATGAAACTTTACACACTTGTAGTACACTACATTTGTACTTGCAGATGTGCATGAAGGAATATGGTTGCTGTCCAAAATTTAAAAGGGGATATAATTCAACTTATACTTTCACGAAAAGGGGGGGCATGTACCTTGTAAGCGCAACTCCTCCTAAACTGCAAGCAGGGGGTATCACTCAGTGAGGTCACTCACAGTTCTAGTTAGAACAGAATTGCAGGGCTTAAAAGACATTGATCATTTGACTTCTTTTCCAGTAACAAATAGTTCACAACATGTATTGAAGAGCTTAAAAGACATTGATCATGATCATTTAACTTCTTTTTCAGATACAGATAGTTCTCAACATTTATTGCCCATAAATGAGACAGAATATCACTTGAAGGGGTTAAAAGCTGGAACAACATACCAGATATCTGTCACAGCAAACTATGCCAGCTTGACGAATCTAGAGAGTAAAGACATCAGTGTAACTACGTTACAACCATTTAATGACACAGCTGATACAAGTAGGTATCTAGCAAGTAAATAATATAGTCAGACTTGTCCATGTGGTCACCTCTAGTAAGCAGTCACCTGTTTTAAGAGGTCAACTTTGTTTCTTGTCTTGTAATTAGTATTAGTAGTTAATTCATTTATTGATTTATTAGTAATTAATAAATAAATTATTAGTAATTGATTTATTAGTTACATATGTATTAATGTATTAGTAATTAATTAATTTATTTATTATTTATGTTACAGATCCAAGCTGTTATTGTGATCCCTATGGAACAATGGATGGTGGAAAAAAATGTCACCATATCAAAAAATACCCCAAGTTAATTGTACCCATGTGTAAATGTAGGACTGGTCATGGTGGACTCTTCTGCGAGCATTGCCAGAAAACATTTTTCCGGACCCAAAAGAACCATCCATGTTACTCTTGCCCATGTAACATGACAGTATCAACGGGAATGTGTGATTTCAGTAAGTTTGACATTGTTAATATTTGATGTGATAGTTCTCCAAAGTTTAGGAGTAAACTATCCGTATAACATGACAGTATCAACGGGAGTGTGTGATTTCGGTATGTTTTACATTGTTAATATTTGATGTGATAGTTCTCCTCAGTTAAGGAGTAAACTATCCATGTAACATGACAGTATCAAAGGGAGTGTGTGATTTCAGTAACTAAGTTTTACATTGTTAATATTTGATGTGAGAGTTCTCCAAAGTTTAGGAGTAAACTATCCATGTAGCATGACAGTATCAAAGGGAGTGTGTGATTTCAGTAACTAAGTTTTACATTGTTAATATTTGATGTGAGAGTTCTCCAAAGTTTAGGAGTAAACTATCCATGTAACATGACAGTATGAAAGGGAGTGTGTGATTTCAGTAACTAAGTTTTACATTGTTAATATTTGATGTGAGAGTTCTCCAAAGCTTAGGAGTAAACTATCCATGTAACATGACAGTATCAAAGGGAGTGTGTGATTTCAGTAACTAAGTTTTACGTTGTTAATATTTGATGTGAGAGTTCTCCAAAGTTTAGGAGTAAACTATCCATGTAACATGACAGTATCAAAGGGAGGGAGTGTGTGATTTCAGTAACTAAGTTTTACATTGTTAATATTTGATGTGAGAGTTCTCCAAAGTTTAGGAGTAAACTACCAGTATCACACATAAAAAGATAACAACTGGTAAATTAATTATGGGCTGTGTTATTGGAATGTTTCTTCACTTTAACAACTGCATCCATCGTGTAAAAGTTAACTAGCTCTACTCGAATGTCGTAGATTGTTGATCAAGACTCGGTCATGCTAATCAGACTTAATATGAAATTGGTATTCGCTGCTTCTCAGCTAAGCATGCAGCATTAAGAAGTAAGAACAAACACTAGTAGGCACACGTTCAGGATAATATGAGTGGAGTGACATGTCTGTTTGCTGATTGTATGTTGTTTCAGTGAGCTGTCACTGTAAAATTCTAACTAAGCATGTTGATCGAGAACAAAAGTCAAACCTTAACACTGGAGGTGGAGCTAGATTTGTGGTTAGAAGTCAAGCACTTGAGGTGGTGCTAGGCTTGTGATCAGAAGTCAAACACTTGAGATGGTGCTAGGCTTGTGGTCAAAAGTCAAATGCTTGTGGTGGTGCTAGGCTTGTGGTAAGAAGTCAAACACTTGAGGTGATGCTAGGCTTGTGGTCAGAAGTCAAACACTTGAGGTGGAGCTAGGCTTGTGGTCAGAAGTCAAATGCTTGTGGTGGTGCTAGACTTGTGGTCAGAAGTCAAAGACTTGAGGTGATGCTAGGCTTGTGGTCAGAAGTCAAACACTTGGGGTGGTGCTAGGCTTGTGGTCAGAAGTCAAACACTTGAGGTGGAGCTAGATTTGTGGTCAGAAGTCAAGTGCTTGTGGTGGTGCTAGACTTGTGGTCAGAAGTCAAACACTTGAGGTGATGCTAGGCTTGTGGCCAGAAGTCAAACACTTGGAGTGGTGCTAGGCTTGTGGTCAAAAGTCAAGCACTTGAGGTGGTGCTAGGCTTGTGGTCAGAAGTCAAACACTTGAGGTGGAGCTAGATTTGTGGTCAGAAGTCAAACACTTGGGGTGGTGCTAGGCTTGTGGTCAGAAGTCAAACACTTCAGGTGAAGCTAGGCTTGTCGTCAGAAGTCAAACACTTCAGGTGAAGCTAGGCTTGTGGTCAGAAGTCAAACACTTCAGGTGGTGCTAGGCTTGTCGTCAGAAGTCAAACACTTGGGTGCTGCTAGGTTGTGGTCAGTAGTCAAACACTTGCTGTGGTGCTAGGCTTGTAGTCAGAAGTCAAGCACTTGAGGTGATGCTACTGCTAGGGTTGTGGTCAGAGGTCAAGCACTTGAGGTGGTGCTAGGCTTGTCATCAGAAGTCAAATGTTTGAGGTGGTGCTAGGCTTGTGGTCAGAAGTCAAATGATTGAGGTGGTGATAGGCTTGTGGTCAGAAGTCAAAAGTTTGAGGTGGTGCTAGGCTTGTGGTCAGATGTCAAACACTTGAGGTGGTGCTAG
>MJUT01013095.1:64058-84665 GCA_002080005.1 Gigantidas platifrons
CTTGTAGTAAGAAAGTATATGGATGTAAATGAACACGAGAGACTATCCAATATTACACTTCAACACAAATTAAAGTCAAGGAAAAGTATTTTTATTGCTGTTCTACATTAGTCATTCACAGTAGGTTCTTAAACAAGAACCATAACTCATTTGCTGATGTAAGTGTAAAATGGCACCTAGCCTGCAGTTGAGTTGTATTCTTTACCTCTGGTGATAATTGCTATTAGTACCATGTACTATACTGTACATGTATTGGTTCATGTAACAGTTACAACTGTATCGGTGGTGTAATGGTTAGCATGCTCGCCTCAAACCAAAGACTATAAAATATTGGTATTTGTTGATTCTCTGTTAATCATGCAGCATTAAGGAGAAAGGGCAAAGACTGGTTGACTCGGAATCTGGATAATGTGTACGAATGGGGTGACATGTCTATCTGCTGACTGTTATTTCAGTTAGCTAGCACTATAAAAACCTAAACCAAGCATGTTGGTCTGGTGCATGGCGGACCTCGTCATCATTTCATTGAAAATTATCTTGTTCTCGCCATGAATTAGCTGGAAAATTGCTGAGTTAGCGTTAAACAATAGTCACTCACTCTGTAACAGTTATAGTTCCATTCAAATGTTTGGTTTGTGGGCAAATATGCTGCATTGTACCAATGATGGTGAATTTGGCACAGAGGCATAAATAGTTCGTCATTATGCCAAGAGAATCAGTTCCTCTGTATATCAATGGTGTGGGTTCAAATCCTGTCAAGGGAAGAACAACAAAAAATGTCAGCTAAAAATCTGACTCTACCACTGTTGAGTCATTTCTTTAAAAATATTTAATACAGCCCTGTATCCTTTCAGGATCCAGTGGGGATAGATACAGATGTATTACATGATTATCACTTGCTTGAAATATATAGAAATGTGAAAGATTCAGTATGATGACTTTGCTAATATATTGTGGTTGGGGGTTTAGGTTTTTGGTGTTTGATGCCACTTTCAACAATATTTCAGTTATATCGTGGCGGTCAATTTTATTGGTGGAGGAAACCGGAGAAAACCACCGACCTGTCGCAAGTCACTGAAAATATTTATCACATTATGTTGTTTTTAGGACACCACAGCATGAACGGGGTTTAAACTCACAACTATAGTGGTGATAGGCACTGATTGCACAGGTAGTTGGTGACTTTGCCGATATGTTGTATGTATATGCCATAATTTTTATTTTATATTTCAGATAAAATCAAAGCCACCTCTGTACACTCAGGGGGTATTATAGCTGGTATCTGTATTGGTTTACTCCTCTTAATAGGTGGTGTTATAGGATTCATTTTGTATCGTAGATGGACTAAATTCCCAAACACGAACAAGTTCTGGACGGTAGAACTCAGAGACGACCATGAACGAGTCAACTTTAGTGCTCTACCAGAAGATGAAGTTCAGGCTCGTAGAATGGATTACGATTTCTATCAAGATCAGGGTGGAAACAGAGGACGAGACGGCTCACAGAAATACTCGCATTTACAGGAAATTTGATAATTCCTACTTGTTATTTATTACTGATATATCAGAATTGTTTTTTTAATGTTGCTGTTTTAGAATACCAGACACATAGACAGACTTGTCTGTGTTTTACTTCGGAAATTGTTATCAGAGTTGCTTATATATTTTTGAGGTGATTTCATTCAATTTAAATTTACTTGTGTTCAGTGCCATCTTAACGCATGGATAAGCTGGGAAGTTTCCTGGGGACCTCACGAGTATAGGGCCTCATGCTAAATTCTATATATGTTGTGTACAGCATGGTGTTTAATGTTTCAACACTAATTTTGTTGGAAGTACCAATACAATATATAAAAATTTATTTAATTTTATCGACCATTTTCATTTTTATTCCTGTGAGTGGTTGTGTAGATAGCTATATATAAGGGCCCCATTGCACTGCTTTGCCCGGGTGCCTATAATGCTGTAAAAACGGCCCTGCGTGTGTCCAGATGAAATTATGATCTTTTGACATTTTCTAGAATTACAGATTGTAGAAGAGTTATCTTTCTTTTGTGCAAGAGTTATCTCTCTTTTGGCATTTGAATTGCCACTAGCCTTCTGAAATACATTTACTTTTTACATATAGTCTACGGAGTTAGACAAAGTGTTATTAATTTTTTAGTTTTTAAAAGTTAATGATATGTGCGATTTAGTCTTTTCCAGTAAAAATGTGCTAAATTGTATGTCAATTTTTATTTTAAGAAATTTAATTGATAACATTGTATATAGAATTGAAGAAAAAAGATCATTTTTTTGTCATCTATTTAAAGATACCTCCTCACATGTAGTATAGTAGATTTCTCAACATGATGAAAAGATTTTTTTTCAAGCAAAAATTAAATGCTTGAGCATGTAATTCATGTTTCAAATAAATTTGTATTTTAAAATATAATATATTATTTTGCGTTTTTGATATTTTGCTTTTTCCCAACTTTTCAGTAGTAATATTTACAAATAATCATACGCAAATACGTTTCTATGATTTTTCGATTGAACTTTGGAACTTTTCCGACATTATGGTATTTTTTTTTTTCATTTTACTCATATTATAGATTTTAAATTGATATTTGTAATATTATGCTATAATGATATGATATGTTTGCTATTTATTAATTATATTAGATATAAGGAAAACAACTTACAAATGCATTTATGTTAGCATATAAAAACATGTACACACCATAATTGATCATGTATAATACACAACACCTCTTTTGAATATTACAATTTCAGATTGTAAACCATAATTGGTCATGTATAATACACAACATTTCTTTTGAACATTACAATTTCAGATTGTAAACCATAATTGGTCATGTATAATGCACAGTCCTTCTTTTGAACATTACAATTTTAGATTGTAAACCATAATTGGTCATGTATAACACACAACACTACAATATCAGATTGTGAACCATAGTTGGTCATGTATTATACACAACAATTCTTTTGAACATTACAATTCAGATTGTAAACAATGTCTGTATGTGTTTTGAATTCTTATGTATTAATATTTGCTCAGACTGGTCGAAAAATTTAGGAGTAAAAAAGTGTGTTGTATATAACATATAAATACCTCATATAAATGTGTATTGTGTATACATGAATATTGTGTTACAGTATTTTTCAGGATATATGTCCATAGCCTATGAGAACTACACAATTTAAACTATAAACCAGTGGTAGTCCTTAAAATATGTTATGTTGTTTTTGACATTATCCTTTTTCTATCAGAATATCAAAATGTTTTTATTTTATTTGTCTGTCATTTTTATCGATTCCACAAAAAATGCTTGTTTGTTTATTTGGTTTTGGTTATTTTTGTTTTGTTTTGTTGTGTTTTGATTTTTTTTTTTTTTTTTTTTTGACATTGGAAGTTAATATTTTCAAAACATTAGAGTAGCCATTATGACTATGATCCTTTGAATGAATGGATATCTATTCACCATGACCATCAGAGTCTATCAACCAATCAGATTAGGAATAATTAGCAATGAAATATTTTTGTTAATACAGTGAAATCTGTCTAGACAACCATCTTGGGACCAGCTTTTGTGTTTGGAATAGACAGTTGTTCAGTTTGACTGGTTAAATTAACATAGATATCCTACATTAGGACTTTATTTAAAGTTTGGTTTTTACAGGTTTCTGTTTTATTCAGGGTTTGGTTTGGATGGGTTTAACTATATCCACTATTATGATAATTTATTCTGAAATTTAAATTGTAATTTATGTAAAATCATGTTTTTTAATCCGTCTTAGATTCAATTTGTGTTGTCGAATCCACATTAAGATCTGAATTCCATGCTTTTTTAAATGGCTAACTAACACTATCATAGAATAGCTGAGTATTATTTGATATGTGTTGTTAAAATGCATGAATCTCATTGTTAAAATCAAACGATTATATGACTCTAGAAATTGTATGTACACTAAAAATAGCATCATTGAGCAAGAATGATTGTAACCAATAAATCCATTGGCCAAAAACGGTATAAATAATATTTTCATTGGCCAGAAATGTTGTAAATAATATTTTCATTTAACAAGAAGGATGTAAAAAATATTTTCATTGGTCAAAAAAATGTTAATAATATTCCTATTGACCAGGGAGGATGTAAACTATATTTTTATTGTCCAAGAAATTTGTAAACACAATTTTCATTGGCCAAAAATGGAATGCCTGCATGTTATTGGATGGTCTGAATAGCATTTAACGGGACATGCTTGAAAAAGTGTGCTAGTATCTGAATTGTCTTAAGGTCAGGGATTATTGTTATTGGTGCTTATTATCATTTTGGAGGGGAAAGCCTGGACAAATAGAACACACTGACCCTGTCCTGAGTAGGTGTCTGAAAACCATAACACTTGAAATGGGTATCAGGCATGAACCCATGCCAGTTGTATTACACTTGTGGTCAGACATCAGAGACACCAATATCTCTGTATCCCTAGTTTCCAGTTTAAATTGAAAGTTTGTTAAAGCCGTCCATACTTTCTGCCACCATTAAACTCAGGTGACGATGTTTCCGTTCACCTACCCATGACCTAGTTTCTTGCCCCTTTAAGCTCAAGTGAAGATGAATCTGGATATCTACCCATGTCCGAGGGTTTTACGATAGGTTTGTTATTGTACAGACCATCATTCCCCGCTGTTTCTGATTGTAATGATATTGCTGAAAGTGACGTTAATAAATTTTGAATTTGATTTTGTAAATGTGTGCATTGGAAGTGCTTTTTTGAGGCCGGGCCTTGATATATATTTTGTAAATAAAATATACTTTATTTTCAAACATATGTAAAGATTTTATCATGTTAAATATTAAAATTTACTTTATGTTTGTAATTTAAATGTAAATTTGATGTTTTGTTGAAAATGTAACATGTAAATGTAACTTTGACGTAATTTAAATGTAATTAATTTGTTTTTCAAATTTACTGCATTTTCGGTAAAACACTCATACATGTGATAAGGTCCTGGAGCTCATCCTGGGGATTGTCTTGAATATCAAGTAGATTAGGCATATTTTGTTTCCTTTCTGAATGAATTTTCGGGAGACGTAAAATGACGCTTCCAATTTTTAAAATGGCTTTTGTTTGGTCTTGTAAAGAAACGTTTATGTATATCCTTCATGTATTGTTGATAAATATTCTGTCTTTGATATGTTATGCTTGAAATGCACTTCTCATCGCATGTGGAATATCAGGTTTTGCCTTCAATGTAGTATTGCTTGGAAACAAAATTTCTTGCAAAAACAACTCAATGATAGTATATATTTCTTCTGATTGTGTTATTAACACATTAAGTTTAGGAGTGAGTGGGTGATTGTTATTTAATGCCAACTCAGCAATTTTTTCAGGTATATCATGGCGAGAACAAGTTAATTTGCAATGAGATGATGATGTGGTCTGCTTTGTACTAGACCAACACACTTAGTTGAATTTTTTTTTACGGTGCTAGCACACTGAAACAACTGTCCGCAGATAGACATGTCACCTCACTCGGACATATTATCCTGATTCCATGGCAACCAGTTTTTGCTCTTTCTCATTAATATTTCATGCTTAGCAGACAAGCAACAAATACCAATTTTATAGTCTTTGGTTTGACCCGATCGGAACTCGAACCCACAATCTACTGCTCTAGAGACAAGCACATTGACCATTTCACCAGCAATGCGGTTCATATTAATTTTAGAATATTGTTACAACACTTGACGTGTAATTGTCGACTAGTCATATTATAATTAGTTTTGTGGTAGATAACAAAACTTGGCCTAATTTATTTGTTAACATACTTATATGTTGTTGTTTTTTGTTTGTTTTTTTTTTATGAAAGAAAGATGGATTTGCATATTTATATAATATATAAAACATGCAATAAATTTGTATTTACATGTAGAATAACGGCAGAGATCAAGATCTAGACAGATATTATCATTAGTATCTCAGCGAGTCCAATAGGACGAATTGAGATTGTATATATAATAATGTCATGATGTATTTGATGTTAGACTGACCAGTACTTTTCGGTATCAGAGTCAGTTCATTTATACTGACAATTGTTACACGGTGAGATCAAAGAAAGGAAAAATGTCCAAGTACTGATAAAATATTTATACATTCTGTTCAAAATTTCAGAAACTCTGACAAAATTACAATTTGAAAAAAGTTAATTTAGGAAAAAATGATTAATGTATTATTTATTCCAGTCATTTCTTTTACTCAATCTCATTAAAATTAGAACTTTGTTAGATCTTTTGTTAGCTATACACTAATAATCTAATGACATCCTCCATAGGGTCACCTAAGGGGTCATATTTTTAACTGACCAATGAGCGACGAGCCTACCAATCTTGAGATAATACTAACTGAACCATTTTCTGAGAACTGTTGTCTGATTGGTCAATATATTTAACTGAGAGTTCTTTTATGATTGATCAATAACCAAGCATGCACTGAGAACTGTTGTCTGGTTGGTCAATATATTTAAATGAGAGTTGTTGTCTGATTGGTCAATATATTTAACTGTCTTGCATATTATTGGATGATCAAAGATGAATAAACGGTTACCTGACGTGACCCAATATGGGATGTTGTAAGATGTTTGTGTATTGTGCTAAGCAAAATGTCCAACAAATTTCTTTATTTTAATAAGATTGTATTTTACTATGACCTATTATAGTTTATTAGGTATTTAATAATCAATAGTATACATTTAGCTTAATCTTGTTACTGTGAAAATCCTTTTGGCACCAATTTTCGTGGTTTCTACAAAATGCAGTGATCCATGGGCTCTTGAATTCGTGGTTTCAAACATAATAATCAATGGGGAAAATTGTATGTCATTAGATTTTAATTTTCGTGGTTTAAGTGAACCAGTGGATATTCAAGTTATTTTTCATTAATTGCTGACAGTTGTGAAGATAGTTAAGGCTTTTTTTTTTGCTTGTAGTTAGAACGCATTTTATATATATGAATTCTTTTCTGACAAAACAAATATTAACTGAAGAAAAGATCAGAGAAAAAGGGTATAGAATTTGGCTTTTATACATTATTAAGATGTTTTGAATTAATGTCATTTAAATCATGACATAATTGTAAAATTGATAAAAAAAAAAAAAAAAAATCTCGAAATATATTTGCATGTATTCTGTTTTTATTGAGGGTAATGGGGTTTTCCCTTGGAAATATTGTATGATGTGTGCTATATATGACAGTATAAATGATTCAATTATCTTGAGTGAGTTATACTCAGAAGATCTATTAGAGTACACATTTTCTGAATGTGGTATACTCATAAAATGTACTCACATAATCTACTAATGTTCTATTAATTGTATTATCATTACTAGTTTTATAATAAATTATTAATCAAATTTTGTAATATTAATATTTTACTTTTATAGATCTGAATTCTGTATGTTTATATTTAGTTGCTATAATCTTGTATCTTTTGTTCTTTGTAAATGACTTTGTTTTGTTTTTATTTTTTGAATATTTTTTTTGAATAATTTTTTTTTATCACATTCAGTGTTAAAAAAGATATTGTTGTTTTATTTTCTATAATGTGACGGTAGATCTTTAAAACAGTGATTATTTAACTAGAATTAGGGTGAATTGCGTGTCAGAAAATATTGGTTCAAGAATATTGTTATCTTGAGATACTTACATATAATATTCTTAATCCTTTATCTTCCTGGATGTCACCTAATGTCCATGCTATAGTAATCCATGTGACTTTCTGACCCTAAGTTATTTTACGCAGTAAATATTTAATCAAATCAAATATGTATACAATTCAGATATGTTAAAACTTTCAGGTTCGGATTCAGATAGGGTAACACTCAATGCATACCCTCCCATCCCCATCCCCTGAAACAGGGGGAAAAGGGCAGGAGGTCGGCTGATGATCGTCTTATTAAATCAGACAATAATATTTTCTTTATAACTATTTACATACTATATAATGTCTAATTCTGTGGAGCTTATTGGCATGAAGGGGCTTTGTTATTTTACTTATAATAGAATGCTTGCAATGTTAAAATCTCATGCCACCGCCAACGTTGTGAGAGTTTGAATCCCACTCAAGCGAGGTGTACTTGATACAACATTGTGTGATAAAGTTTGTCAGTGACTTGTGACAGGTCGGTGGTTTCCTCCACCAATAAAACTGACCTCCGCGATATAACTGAAATATCGTTGAAAGTGGTGTTAAACACTCTAATCCTTAACGCTTAAAATGTCATACATTGTATTGTAATTGATGGACCTTGTAATAAAGACTAGAAAGATGAAGTTTATATCAATTTGGCTGGATTCATCATCATTTGATGAGGTTTTATAATAAGAACCTTAAAAAAATCTCATTACAAAAATAATGTATCTGGCCTAGCGGAGTTTAAACTTTTAAGTATCATTGTTTTTACTCATACTCGAAAAACATCAGAACAAAAAGAAACTGAATTGCTCTTTCTCAACATGATGTGATCAAATAACTACAAGCTTGGTAATGATGATGTGTTATGTTCATTATGTATTCCATGGTTTTGTGAGAGAAAAAATGTGATTTTTTTTAAAGTTAGGAGATGTTTCAAAATACAATTATTTAGTCTGAAACCACTGAAAGGTTTGTAAGTAGTCTCCAGTCTAAAAACCACAGAAAGAAAGGGCTTAAGTGGTCTCCAGTCTGAATCCACTGAGAGAAAGGGCTTAGAGTGTATCTTTTTACTAATCAATATTTAATCACTGATTTGATATATGTTCACTGATCAATGTTTAATCATTGATTTGAAATCTATAAACTAATCAATGTTTAATCACTGATTTGAAATCTATAAACTAATCAATGTTTAATCACTGATTTGAGATCATGTGTTTAGTATTGTTCTTAATGATTGATCATTGTTCATTAATTGCTTTTCTTATTAAATGTGTTACAATAAATTGTTGATGAATTTGTTTATTCTGTATATTGTTAATACATTTTCAATGTATATAAAGATCACGGGGGACGTTGTGATCATATGGTAGTTTGATTTATAACTATCAAATCAGTGCCTACCATCACTAACGTTGGGAGTTTGAACCCCGCTGTGTGAGGTATACTCGATGCAACATTATGTGATAACGGTCGTCAGTGACTTACGACAGATCAGTGGTTTTCACAGGGTACTTCAGTTTCCTCCACCAATAAAACTGACTGCCACAATATAGCTGAAATATTGTGGAAAGTGGCATTAAACACCATAACCCTAACCCTATATAAAGAACAAGGGCATATCATTATTTGTTCCAAAAATGTATAAGGGAATTTCAAATAACCATTATTCCACATGCCAAAATTAATATCTTTGTTACCATTTTCGATTGCCACTTCGGTATTCTCTAACTTAGGGGAGGGGCTGTTTTCGTTTAGAAAACAAATAATTGACCTCAAAGATGCAAAAAATAATCTCTCCCTGAAGTATTCAACGAAATATGACACAAAATGACCCATTTTACATGTATAAAAAAAAGAAGTACCCTGATTTGTGTTTCGTGTGAAAGTTAAATATTGATCCCTAACTACTGGTCATGTAATTTTCCTTCTCATAACCTAATGATGTGCATCTCATATTGTCTTTTTCTTTGTAATCAATTGTTTCCTGTTTTATTTGCCATTCCAAAGGCTAATGTGCATTTTCAACTTTGTAGTTTTATATGTCAATGGATGACTTGATTTCTCCACACTTGGTATTTGTGCACACAATTCAGTAGGTATGTATTAACTTTCCATACATTGTACTATAGTATTTCATTTTTCTCTCCCAAAAAACACTGACCTTAACCTTTGTTTGCATGGTACAGTAAAACTTGTTGAAACTGAATCTTATGGTGATAATTTTGTCCATTCTTGGGTTTTTTCTCATCCTCATAATGAACTAACTCTTTAACATAAAGCTTCAATTACTGAACATAAAACTTCAACTTATTATAAACATAAAACTTGAACTCTTGACAATAAATCTTCAACTACTGGACGTAAAGTGAAAGCTTAAATGCTGAATATAATGCTTCAACCACTAAACATAATTATTTAACTGCTGAACATAAAACTTTTACTACTAAACATAAAGTTTTAACTACTTAACATAAAACTTCAACTACTGAACATAAATCATCAACTACCAAACATAAATGTTCAACTACTGAACATAAATCTTCATCACTGAAATATAAAACTTCAACTACTGAACATAAAACTTCAACTATTGAACATAAATCATCAACTACTGAACATAAAATTTCAACTACCGAACATAAATCATCAACTACTGAACATAAAATTTCAACTACTGAACATAAATCTTCAACTACTGAATATCGAATTTGAACTACTAAACATAAAGCTTTAACTATTGAACATAGGCTTCAACTTTTGAAATATCCCCCCCCCCCCCAAATAATTTAAATAATGTTATCAGACATGACATTCCATATTTTTAGATGATTTGTTCTATATATATATAATATAAAATTCTGCATGGGACAATATTAATCAATATTAGCTCAAAATTGTAACATTGTTTTAAGACATCATGTGCTAAACATAAAGTTATGTAGTGATAAACGTTTGTACACTATTCATATCACACAGTACTACCTACATATCATACTATGCTTAAAATAGATTCTAGTGTTTTAAAGTGTTGCCTTAACAGGATTTGTGTCTAGCATGTGGCCCATTTAGAATGTCGGACAGACTGCGTCCCAATTGCCACACTGTAGAATTCGGAGCTACTGATTTTTCCATAGCTTTTAGAAGAAATGGAACACCCTTCTCAACATTATTTACAAAGACATACGAATATCCTAGAAGATTCAATGCAGAAACTTCATAGCCAACATTGTCTTCTGTTAAGAGCTTTTCAATTGATGCTAGAAAGTTTTCGGCGTCGGAAGCCCTACCAACCTTCATTTCACAAAGAAAAAGCAGATAGTATGTGTATACAACTGGATCGTAAATAGCCCAACCAAGCCATGATGTATATACTAAAGGCTCTGGAAGTGACGTTTGCATCTGGAATTGCACTGCAGGAGGTGATGATTCCCTCTCTGTAGGCAGGAATAGAACAGCCTGGCAAATAGACGACAGGTATCGTTGTTCCAAGTCCATTTCATTGTCTCGAACAAATTTCTCATAATCTTGCACTTCTTGCGCCGTTGGACCAAATTTAGAGGGCAGAAAATGTGGAACATAGGCTGATAATCTGTGTCCGTTTTGCAAAACACTTTCCGCAATCTCTTTACATTTTTCCACTTGACCTGTCATGTACAGATACGTTGCATATTTCAGTCTTCCGGCGGAAGCGTCAGATTCCATACCATTTATAAGATTTTCTTCAGCAAGTGGAAGGATTTCTTGCAACCCTGTTGTCATTGTTGAAACCTTACTATTTTCACTGTAAAAGGAAAAGAGATGCGATCCTAGGCTTGATTTAATGGAGGCTACGATTGGCTTTAGGACATTTCTATAGAAATCGTTTACTGATCTATCTTCTAATTGCTGTAGCATCATATGATGTCTGGCGATTGTCATGGACAGGCATTCTGGCTTTGGTGCAACATAAGTCATGATTTCCAAACGTGCATCCTCGTACCTCGGAAACAGTGTCAAGTCGTGCTGAAACCAAATGGATTTTACGTCAAATTTGACAATTTCCGGTAGCACGCGATCAAGACACGATGTTTCCTCATATAACTCTAATAATGTCCCAAGGTTTGGTTCAACTGTCAGAGACTGGCAATGTAGCAAACATTTCCACCCTTCCTTTATAAATCCGTCAAACAATTCCACCAATTGGTTTTGTTCCGTTTCGTTCATTCGTCGATCCAACACATTATTTTCTGCAATAAAATAACCAGGTGCTTTTCCATTTTGCAGAAAGGAATGCATTGTTTTCACACATTCCATGAACGCTTCTGTGATTCTCTCTTCGCACCAGATGCTGGTATCAGTTTTCTCGAGTGTCCAAAACAATGCATTTTTCATTTGAAATGACGATAGAACATTCGGGACGGTATCCATGACAACATCTTTTAAAAGCATTTTTAGGAGAGAATAGCATTTATGCTGTGTATTGTTAAACGTGCAGAGTAACTGACGCTCAGCCAACGCAAATGATAACCTCCACTCCAAATGTCGTGATTGACTACCTATAAAACCAACTGGAACAACTTCGCACCCTGCAGATACGATTCGGTCAACATCTACCTTTGGGGGCCAGTTTCTTGGACAGCGCGTCTTCCAACCAGATGCCTGGATTGGCCATTGTTGACAATGAAAACAAGGTACAGCATCATGCATGGGCTCTTCCTTTGTATCATCAGAAAAGCATAGTGATGGTCCATGCTCAAGAATTTCTTCGTCGTCTGGAAAGCTTACCGCATAGTTATATGAACTCTGCATGACCCATGCAGGTCGTTCTGGTATGACCTGGTACCTATTAAAAGCCGACTTAAATTTATAGGATGACAGGTAATGATTCCCTTCCTCTTCATAACAATAAGACATCGCTCCTTTTGGGGTCAACGAAAATATATTATTTTCCATCAATCGGCCTTCTTTGTACAATCTCAATTTGGTGTATCCAGGATGAACATTCTCCGTTTCAATTTCGAATATATGATGACCATCATGATTGCTCTGAGGATGTCCCTTTTCTTTGATGGTAACATAAGAAAAACGTAACATCGTGTCTATGTCCGTCATGTATCCCTTCCAACCAACTCCATCCATAATACTTCCGGTTAATATTGTATTTTGATAATCCGGTTGAAAATCTACAGCATTGGCTAAAACCTCCAACCTTGAAAATTTTGAAACTTTTGAACGGACGTGCTCGTCTGAAAGTTCTAGTGCATCAAGTGTCCTTGACAGTATTATTGAATGATCACTGACTTCGCCCATCTTGTAATCTAGTGTATCTGTAAATAAATATATGGTCAGTTATACAAAAAAATTCTTAATTGTAAAACTGGTGTCCGATCATATTGTCATTTTGTACACAAAGAGAAAAGTTTGAAAATACCATAGCCGTAAATCGAAGAAGGACAGACAACACAATAGCCAAACGAAGAACAGACAACACAATAGCCAAACGAAGAACAGACAACACAATAGCCAAACGAAGAAGGACAGACAACACAATAGCCAAACGAAGAAGGACAGACAACACAATAGCCAAACGAAGGACAGACAACACAATAGCCAAACGAAGAAGGACAAAAGAACAAAACATCGATCTACAAAAGACTACACAGAAATAAACTAAAGATCGAGCAACATGAACCCACTAAAAACTCTGGTGCTCCGGAATGATAAGCAGATCCTGCTCCACAAGTGGTACCCGTCAAGTATATTTAATATATGGTTACAAATCTGGTGGCAAGAAGAGTTTGAAGATACCAAAGTGTTAATCAGAATCCGTATATCAAAGGACAGACAACACCATGGCCAAAAGAGAAAGGGCAAACAACTATTTACAAAACATACACAAAATTAAAGACTAACTCGAACCCCACTAAATATTGGGGTGAACTGATTTGCTCCAAAAGAGTAAGTAGTTCCTGCTCCACTAGTGGCACCTATCGTTTTAATCTAGTTACAAACTGGTGATTCATGAATGAGGAAAGGACCGGGAAGTGTTTACAAGAAATGGACCATATCTGTGGTCATTCGTAAAACATATATTCCATAACGGTCAACCAAGTCATGTCGGCGACCGTAAAACTTTCGCAGTGATCATTTCAACTTTACCAATCGGAACTCTTGGTTCAGTAGCTTCCTTGTTAGCAGCAACCCTCTATCAAGGAAATAATGATCTGAACCACAAGCTCTGTATGAACTGAGAGATATATACTCCATATGCAGGTGCTGCTGGAATGTTGCCACATATACATGGAAAGTTCACAATGAGAAAATTGAAATCATCTCTTTTGTCATAAAATTTCGTTCTTAACCAACATCACTGTCAATTTTGAGGTGTATGTCAAGTTATGAAGCAGATCTATGTTTGAAGTTTTGATTCGACTAATTTGTGATGAAGGATATATTGCATCAAGTTAATATCATTAAGACATTTTTGACAAACGAATCCCTTTAATCATGTGTATTACATCATATTGAAATTGATTGTGTTTTAACGCCACTTTCAGCAATATTTCAGCTATATCATGGCGACCAGTTTTAGTGGTGGAGGAAGCCGAAGTACCCGGAGAGAACTACCAACCATGTGCAAGCAACTGGTAAACTTTATCACTTGCGACTTATAGAAATTGATCTTACTGTACAACATTATTTATTGATTAATTAATTATGCTTAAACTAAACGACAGTTTCAGAAAGGAACGTTTATATGTTTCATCTTTCTTAATGCCAACAGGTTTGAAAAGTATGTGACCGGCAATATCCAAGACCATTGCTCTCAGTTTGTAATCATTTGAATTCGGATTTGTAACATGGTTTTTTAAACATAAGTTGTACAAGGCATGTAGTTTTGAAACAGGTAGTGAATATAGCTTGGAACGAATGTGATGCATACCAAACAGTTTCTGCATAAATGGCAGGTCATTTAGTGAAACGTCATGAAATATAGGGGATGCAGGGGCGCACCCGACGCCCCCCCCCCTCCCTAAAATTTGAAAAAATATGATTTTTTTGCGTAAAATCGTGATTTTTCACACGAAATACTCCCAAATTTTCGCGCCTCCCTCCGCTTGGCGCGATTTTTTTTTATGTGCGCCCCCCCCCCCTAACTTGAAATCCTGGATCCGCCACTGGGATGTATAATGACGATGACCATGGCTTCGCTTACGCCGAAGAGAGGAGTTGAAAATATCCATCACATTCACCGATCTACAGGTAGGGCTAGATAGGATGTCTATACCATCAATTTTGTCATTACAACTATAGGGTGTTGTAGTCCCTAATTCTCGTATCCAATAGTCTTTCTTTTGTCAACGGAGAGGTGTTGCTATGTTCGGATTGTTAGTCCTACTGTATATTGTTTTCAATAGTTTTACAACAGTGAAAAATAACTTTCGTTTTCCATATTACTACACATTTGCATGGTAGTAATTTTAAATGATATATTGTAAGTTTATAAAATATACATTTGAGCACAACTCATTGGTTCGGCAGCACTTCCGATTGAAAACATTAACAGTTTTTCAACAGCGAAAAATAACTTTCGTTTTCCAATTGACTGCACATTTACATTGGAGCGGATTTTCAATATCACGCTTTGAGCTTATACAATATGTTTAATTCAATTTACCTTGTTCATGCTGTCTTAAATTAATATTATGTGGTATCTAGACAGATCATCAAATACAAGGAGAAATAGAGCAATATTCACCTCAAGAAAAATCTTAAATCGGTGTTTAAATATCCACCATTGCCAATGTTATTGAAAATTATTTTACTTCCTGGGGAAATTCCAAATTTTGATGGCATTGATTCATCTATATCAATACGTGTAGTTCAGTATACATGTAGATAACATTACAGTCAAGCCTGTATAAAAAGGACACTCAAGGGAACATGAAAATGTGGCCTTTATCAGCAGTTGCCCTTTACATGTTAAAAATATATGCATATTTACACTATTTATTAATGGGGAAAATGAGACTGCATTTTATAGACAGTGGTTTGTTATATCAATGTGCCCTGTAAGTCAGGTTCGACTGTATATTTATTAAGCGTAATTCGAATATTTGTCTGTCATAATTTTATATTACCTAATTCAAATTTGTACACTTACTGTCAAACAAATCAAACGATAGTTTCATGGTAGTTGAGGCAGAGTTCTATTTCCAAATCCGACGTTTTTCGTTCACATGCACCAATATATGCTAAATTGTCAATTTGAATTTGTTCTATGTATACAGTATCATTTTAATTATAAGCATCTTTAAAATGTGCTTTGCTATAAAAAAAACAAAAAAAACAAAAACAAAAACAAAACAAAAAAACAAACAAACAAACAACTAGACACCTACTTTACACAACGAAAACTATAACTAAATTCACTGTCTAATTCAACTCATAGTTTAGAACGTAATTCTCATCCAGTAGAATTTAACATTTAGTCACGCGGGAAACACTGGTAGGACTGATTTCCTGATTAGACGATCTAAAAAAAAACATACACATAAAACTAAAGATCGAGTAACACGAACCCCTCTAAAAAGCGGGGGTGAACTTATGTGCTCCGGAAGGTGCCGTTTTTAAAGACGTGAGTAATATAAGCATGAGGTGACAGCTGTAGTTATATTGCACAGAAGCAAAATATGCCTGAGGAAAATACCATATTATATTGTGTTCAGCTATGAAACACAACATATATTTGGTTTGATTGATTGATTGATTTGTGCTTAGCGCCACTTTCAGCAATATTTCAGCTATATCATGGCGACCAGTTTTAGTGTTGGAAGAAGCCTGAATACCCGCAGAGAACCACCGATCATGGACAAGCAACTGCTAAGCTTTATCACTTGCGACTGTGAGTCGAGGGCACCCTTTTTTGTAATTTACAAAGCCGGGCGCGACCCCACGCCGTATTGGTGATAGGTTTGTATGAGTTGTTAGGTAATCCAACTACCTAACTCATTGAGCCACCCGGGCCCTCCATATATTTGGAAGTGATTTTTTACATCAAATTATTATTTTGTTATGTTTTTTCAAAAGTGTTGGAAAACTTGTATTTTGAGGTTTGAAATATTGTATTTGACATAACTATTTCAAAAAGAAAAAGACTAAAGAAACAACACCCTCCCCTGAATTGAACTTGTTCTCCTAAGTGAACCTATCCTGTGGCCTTTCCAAACCAAGTTCATCAGTCGTTTAATGGTATAAATTGTTGATAATTATTGTGACTTATTGGATTATCGATCAACTATACAATGAAACAGAAAAGTAAACAACAACAAAAGGGATGACCGGAAGCAAGATCGGTCAGCAAAACAAAAACATGAAACGATCCAATCAAAATCTTTAAAACGTTTTTAGAATTAGGCCCAACATCGTTATTTTTAATTAGAATTTTCACCGATTTCCGACCGTACGATTTTGTTAGACTTTTTTTATGTTAAAATGCTAAGTTAACCTGTCATGAAAAGCAAAAAATCATTTCTGTTGCAATTTGTTTAGATTGGATCTGTAGACAGACTAGACTAAATGAGTCCATAGAAGCGATAACTTTTATATTTGAATAGATACAAAGCACACTTCGATTTGTAATGGAAATTACACGTAGGAGAAAGAACTGAGAAGTATCAAGTATCGACAGCGACATTGTAGTGTTATTTAGATGTCAACAAGATACGTAATCAAATGATTTTAGATTTTTGTCAAAAGGGAACTACATAATAGTACATTAAAACGTGTTCCTGTTTATTTACAATAAAAATTTTCACAAAATTGAAACGAAATTAAATTGAAAATTTATTGGCAAAACATGGATTTCTATGTTATTTAAAGTGATTTTTAGATTTTTGTCAAAAGGGAACTACATAGTACATTAAAACGTGTTCCTGTTTATTTACAATAAAAGTTTTAGCATAATGAATTTTCACAAAATTGAAACGAAATTAAAGTGAAAGTTTATTGGCAAAACATGGATTTCTATTATATTTAAAGTGAATTTTATTTATAAAACAAAAAATCAATTGATTTAAACAAAAGAATGTATCCAGTGTTGTGCTTTATTGTCAAAGTAATGAAAAGAACCGATGACGGGGATGTTTCCGTCTTTATATAATCAGTCATATAAAATGAACTTAATGATGCAAGCTCATGTAGATGGTTCTATCCTTCATCAACATGGACCTGAAATTGACGACTGTCGTTTTTGGTCTGATATTCTGTTGTTTAAATGGTCAAGAAATGAATGACTATCAAAACCTCTATACGGATTTATTCACCAATTATAACGCAGAATTGAAACCAGTTTCAAACCAGTCGGCTGGATTAGCAGTATATTTTTCGTTTGTGCTCATAGGAATAAACAGTTTTAACGAAGTGGATGGTATATTCTCCGTTGTTGCAACTCTCAATTTTACTTGGAAAGATAGTTCGTTGACATGGCAACCTTCAAAGTATAACGGCATTAATATCGTCAGTGTTTCAATGAAAACAGTCTGGAAACCCACCGTAGTTCTAGTTAATGATGCCTATAGTTTAGCCACAGTTGGTTCAGATAAATAGTTTGGGGTCACCATCAGACATGATGGATATGTTACGTGGGCACCAGGAGGAGTGCTAAATGCAAAATGTTATGCAAATATAAGGAAATTCCCTTTTGATTCCCATACATGCACATTATTATTTGTAACTTGGGACTCTACATGGTCAACATTCTTAGAAAAGGCTATTAACCCATATGACGTTACATTCTTCGTCCCGAATACTGACTGGAACCTAGAAACGATAAAAGTGGAGAAATCTATTCGAGTCCCAAATATATCAATGGAAGTGATATTCCAAATAAAACGTGAACCGTTGTATTACAACGTTTTAGTATTTTCACCGGTCGCTATTCTTTCATTGTTAAATCCATTGGTGTTCATTCTTCCGAATGGATGTGGTGAGAGACTGTCATTCGGAATGACTATTTTATTGTCATTCGTTGTCTTTTTGACGCTTGCATCGGACGCTATTCCAGCAACATCCAATCCAATATCTTTCCTGATCGTGTTTATTATTCTTGTGATCGTAGCTAGTGCTATCATAACAGTACTTAACATTGTAATTATTCGTCTATTTAATGGGAATGATGCTGAATTCAATGGATGTTTCAAACATATCTTCGTTTTTGCGCAAAAAGAACATAATTATTCCGTTCGCAGAAAAACCGCTCACACAGAAAGAAGTTGCATTGGCGTTAGATAAGTTTTGCTTGATAGTTTCTTATATGTCTATTTTTATATTGATGTCTGTTTATTTTCTAGTACTACAGTGTTGAAGTCACGCACTTTGATATATGAAATTAGCATACGACGAGACAATATATTCCATTAATATTGTTTTTATCAAACGGTGGTAGTTGTATTTGTTTATACATGTATATATATACATTGTCTGTTTAATGTTAGTTTATGTTTATATTGCTATAACCAAAAGTGTTTTATATGCAATAAAGATTATTATTAATAAATTGTCATTCAAATCATCAAGGCTCATATTAGTTTATTCTATCGACAACAATAAGCATGGAACAGTGGAAACAAACAAACACCGACCAACTTATCGACGACGAACCATTAATTCAACTTTTGATGGCCTGAAATAGTTGTAAAAAAAAAATACTGGGTGAAGACGATACACATTAATTACAAAGTCATGTATATTTGTTGGTTTGGATTTTGGTTTTTGGTGTTTAACGCCACTTTCAGCAATATTTCAGCTATATCATGGCGACCAGTTTTAGAGGTGGAAGAAGCCGGAGTACAAAATGTACCCTGCGAGAACCACCGACCATGGGCAAGTAACTGGTAAGCTTTATCACTTGCCGTTGCGAGTCTAGGGCTCCTTTTTTCAAATTTACAAAGCAGGGCGCGAACCCACGCCGTATTGGTGATAGGCTTGTATGAGTTGTAGGGTAATCTAACTACCTAACTAATTGAACAGCCATGTATACTGGTGCACGACAGTAGCAAATGAGTGGGTATGTGTGATACCAATAGACGTTGGTTGTTAATAACACACAAATGCATCTGAATCTTTTATTCTTTTATTGTAGCATAAATACGCGTTTTTCCTTTGATGTTTTTATGCAGTAATCAACTTAAAAATAATGAACTTTTACAAACCATAGTCTAACATGAAGATCTTGATGTTATTCCAGGATTATGACATCACATGAGAATAATAGGGAAGTTTCTATGGAAGTGGGAGGAGCTTAAGTCATGGTTTAATATAAAGATTTACATGTTTATGTTATTCCATGGTTAACGCGGACGTCGAAGAGAACACCCTTTTGTCAATCGTGTAATTTCTGCTACAAGCCATATATACCATGGATCTTACTCATGAACTTATTTAAACCAACTCAACCTTCGGATTCATTGGTTTAAATAAGTTAATTCGTAAGATCCATGGTATATATAATACTTAAAAGTTGTGGAATAATTAACCATGTATGATAGGGTGATGGTAAACTGAGAAATGAACAGAAACGAAACGAAACGAAACGAAAACAAAATCCAACGAAATCTGTAAAGTAAGAAAACGAAATCCAACGAAATGAAACGAAATCTGTCAAGTAAGAAAACGAAATCCAACGAAATATGTAAAGTAAGAAAACGAAATCCAACGAAATGAAACGAAATCTGTAAAGTAAGAAAACGAAATCCAACGAAATCTGTAAGGTAAGAAAACAAAATATAACGAAAAGAAACGACGAAATCTGTAAAGTAAGAAAACGAAATCCAACGAAAAGACTGAAATGAATTGACGTTCAAGAGTTAAAGCTCATTTAGAGTCGCACGATCATCGCGTTAATAAAGTCTTATAATCACAAAG